>ML805543.1:273868-285773 GCA_009831015.1 Picea engelmannii
GTTTTATTTTATTGCTCCGCGGTCCTGTTTTTCTAACAGAGTGGGCTGGCTGGCTGGCACGTAGCTAGCTTGGAGCGATTCTCCTGCATCACCAAGAAGTTTGTCTTCTTTATGATTCACTCTCAGAGTGAGAGAAAGGTTGCAACCACATCCATGGCCTCCACAAATGACCTCTCCATGAAGAAGAAGTAAGTGGATAAGGTCGTGGAAGAATACAAAGACATATTCTCGTCACCTACTAGGGTACCTCTGCATTGTTAGGTCAAGCATCCCATCAATATGATCCCTGAGCCACCGCTACCCAGTAGACCAGTCTATCGTTGCTCTCTGCTAGAAAATGAGGAGATGAAGCATCAAATCCAAGAACTACTCTAGAAGGGGCACATCTGACCCAACTCATCACCTTGTGGAAAGCCAATCATGCTAATGCAGAATAAATATGAGATTTGGTGACTTTGCATTGATTACTGAGCCCTAAATAAAATCAGAGTTAGGAACTGGTACCCTTTTCCCCGAATCGACGATCTCCATGATCAACTCAAGGGGGGAAAATAATTCAGTAAGATTGATATGAAGTCTGGCTACCATCATGTCCCAATAGAGCATACAGATGTATGGAAAATGGTTTCAAGTCAAAAGAAGGTCTTTTTGAATGGTTGGTCATGCCCTTTGGTTTAACAAATGACCCAACAACTTTCATTAGGATGATGGATGATATATTGCATGCTTCCACTAATTATTTTGTGGTGGTGTATCTGGATGACATCCTCATCTACAACAAGACTTGGGAAGAAAAATTGTATCATATTCAGTAGGTTTTTCACACTCTGTAGCAACACAAGCTATACGTCAACTTGGAAAAATTCTCCTTCGGCATGGACATTATCTAGTACCTAGGATACATTGTTGATGTGCATGGTGTGCATGTTGATCCAACCAAGATCCAATTCATCTGTCGCTGGATAGTCCCAACCATTCTCACTAATCTTTGGATCTTCTTAGGCCTTGCCAATTTCTATCGCAGGTTCGTGTTGGGATTCTCCCATATTGCATGGGCCCTCATCCAAATAACCAAGGGTAGTGGTAAGGAAAAATTTGTGTGGGGCATTTCCCAACAAAAAACATTCAATGATCTGAAGCAACACTTGTGCTTAGCCCTAGTGCTTTCATTACCTGACCTACAACAACCCTTTGAGATCGAGACAAATGCTTCAGACTATGTTGTGGGTGCAATCCTCACTCAGCATGACCACCCCATGGCCTATCATACTGAGACACTATCATATGTCGTCTATAAGTACCCTACTTACAACAAATAAATGTACTCCATTGTGCAAGCATGCCTCCAATGGAGGAATTACAGTCTTAGGATGGAGACAATCATCCACACTAATCATAAGTTGTTGTAGTTCATGCAGACACAAGGAAAATTGCAAAATTACCACCATAAAAAGTGGTCCACATATTTGCAGAAGTTCCACCTCAAAATCAAGTATAAAACAAGAAGTACCAAGCAAGTCACTTATTTCCTCACCCGACCTCCAGTCGCGACACTCACCACAGTGCTAGACTCTTGCGGACTTGAGACCTCTAGATGGCCCCACCTCTATCAGATAGATTCTGACTTCAAAAGAACCTACCATATGTTGGGTGCAAACAAAAATGTAACTAATTTCCATCTTCAGGATAGGTTGTTGTGCCATCTAGGCCATCTTTGCATTCCATCAAGCGATCAAGAGAAGCTAATTTGGGAAGCCCGCTATAGTCGGGTGCCAGGTGATCAAGATTTTATGAGAAAAACTAAATGACTACAGAGTATTAACAGGTGCTTAACAAAAAATAACAAAGATACAGTAAAACTGGTTTTCTATTCAATAAGGAAATACGTTGAAACTGTAAAATGCAACAGAAACAAGCTGGCTGGAATGGTGGCGGCTTATCTCTGAGAAGAGATGTTACGGTTGCACTCATTCATAAGAAGATGATTACAATGAGGCTCTAAAGGCCCTTTTTACAATAAATAGTATTTCCAAAAATTCTAGACATCAAAAAACCTAACCCTAGGAGATGAAGCGCCAAAAGTCATGTGGGCCCCATTTGGGTAAGTTAGTACATCAACTTCCTAGGGTCGTAACTTTTGCATACGATCTTTGTTTTAGGCGCATGATAGCTCGTTGGAAAGGTATCATTGAGGAGATTCATTTTGGGAGATCAATCATGCCTTACACTATCATTGAGAATATCGATCTCGAAAAACCTTCATTTAGGCCCTCAAAATGGTCCTAGAAGTTAAAACTGCTAAAAATAGTAAATTGCCAAAATTGCTAGAAAACAGTTTTGAGCCAATTGGAAAAGGTGGGTGGCCACCGATATCCACCTAGATAAATCATATATAATTAGGAATCAATGGTCTCCATTCTGTTGAGTTCCCCCATCAGATGAGGAAATTTCTGTTGAATTTGGCCCCGGGTGAGCCACTTGCCTTGGTGGAGGAGTTGCCCTGCTTTGACGACTCGATAAAGCTGGATCCTTTGTTGTTGAGTGCCCTTAATTTGTGTGTCCAAAATCTGATCACAGGATGCCTGTTGTATGCATCCGGGTTTGAGCTCTGTTGGTGTCAGTTGTTCTGCTACTTCTGAGGTGTCCAATAATGGTGGGAAATAAGGGCGAAGGAGATCCACGTTGAACACTAAGAGAAGGCCAAGGAAAGGAGGAATGTTGAACTCAAACAAATTATCCCCCACAGCCTTGGTTATGGTGTACAACCCATAACAAAATGGGAGAAGCTTCCGATGGGGTCCTGTAAGGTGTTCTTTCTGCAAGTGCAACCAAACTTTGTCGCCCACCTGAAACTTATGTGGCACCCGATGTTGATCATGGTGCTACTTGTACTTGTCATTAGACTTCTGTAGGATCTCCTAAACCTATTGGCGGATGTGATGGATCCACTCAATGAACCGAGTGGCTTTGTCAACTTCAATTGGAGCAAGCGATGAGTCAGTTGAGGTGACCGCAAGGGGAAGTGCAACATATATGGGACCCAATGGTTGGAATCCCAGCCCCACCTGAAAGGGGCTATGGCTGGTTGAGTGTAATGTCCCCACTTTGGGACATCATCACAGTGCAGAGACTTATGATGACTAGAGTAGCCAGATGGATGTTATAGCGAGTACAGGGGTATTTGAGAGGCATTGTGGGGTCCATTTGGCTTTGATAATCATATTCCATCATTATGAGCCATTCCGCATAGGTTGGATTTGGTTTCATTCCATTCCGACGATTTCCATGATTTTGACTATTTTGAGCTATAAGTTAATTAAAATCACTGAAGAGGTCATTTTGGGCACATTACTTGGAGGAACCTCTCAGTGTAATAGCTCATTGGAATCGGGAGGAAAAACACTACAGGATGGGATGGCTAGAAGTGACTTTCAGTGGCCAGGGAAGCCACAAGGAGAGATAAGGAGATTTTTAGAGGTAAAAAGGTTAATTAATTATTTAAAGTGATTTAATTAATTAATTAAGTATTAATAAAATGAAAGTCACTTTGGAGGGACAAGGTGAGCCAAAAGTATAAAGGAAAGGCAAGGGCCTCTTCTCATTAATTCATGTATGCTTATCTTTTGATATCTGGCTTTTAGCTAGTGAGCCCAACATTGGGGGTTTTGAGGGTTTTGACATAACAAACCCTAGAGGACGATTCGGTGGTGAAAGATTCCACCTAGCTTGTCCCAAGCTTGGTATCGGAGCTACAATATGATCCCACACCATTCTAGTTCCAGATCTACTCAGTTGCAGGAGGATTCCACATCAATTGCTTGTGAAGATAGAGAGAGGGCGCACCAGTTGGGGGTTTCCAGCAAGGGGGGCACACCATTCATTGAGGAGGGATTCGTCCTAGCTGAGGAGAAGGGATTCTGGGGATTCCAGGTATTGGTTTTCCTTTGCAGGTGTCTTGGCATCATTCTTGGTGGTTTTCTGGAGTCTTTTAGTGGAGGATCGATTTGTATTGAGAGTGGGACGTTTTCCCAAGAGGAGGGCGCACCATTATTTGGAGGGTAGCTAGATCTAAGGATCTAGCAGGTATTGGAGGATTTGAGAAATTGGGTTCTCATTACAACATCCTGATCTATCATTGTGGAGAGTTTCATATCATTTGGAGGCCTCCTTCATTAGGGCCAAATTATCTAGGGTTTCAGTCATCTAGTGGGGCACACCATTCAGTGGAGGAATTCAGATCTATAGGGTTTGAGAGTGGATCTGGAGATTTGGACACCTGGTTTGTCCTTACAGTTTCCCGATATATCAGTTGGAATATTTCTTGGGATGATTGTAAACTTTTGGCATCAGGGCCGAATTATCTAGGGCTTTAGTCATCCAGTGGGGCGCACCATTCAGTGGAGGAGTTCAGATCTACAGAGGTTGAGAGGGATCTTGGAGATTCGGGCACCTGGGTTGTTCTTACCATCACCCGATCTACTATTTGGCATCTTTCAGGAGGTGATTGGACATCTTTGGCACCAAGGATGAATTGATGAGGAGCTTCAGTTATCCAGCAGAGCGTGGCATTTTCTAGCAGTGAGGGGTTTGGCACTTGGCATTGGTATTCATCTCTTATCTAGCCTTTGGACGCTTATTTTGTATTGTCGAGAGAATTTTGTAGCAGCTCATACTTGTTATCTATTTCTCTATCATCTTGGCCATATGTTGAGCATTCCAGATCGGCATCTCCATTGTAGCAGGTTCTTTTATTTTATGAATAAAGAAGATTTGATATGTTTTGGCTTATCTATCTTATTGCATATGGTTGAGGTATGTTCCATGGTTATCTCTTTCTGTTATTTGCTGCATACACACATATAAACACATCTAAACAAGTAGATCAGAAAAGTGTTTGATGAAATACCTCACTCATAAAAAGTTTTAAAAAGACACCAAAACCGTGATGATCCTTGCATAATGGCTTCGAATCATTACAATGGTATCAAAGCTTAGGTTCCTTCCAGCCAGTGGGAATTAGCACATGTATGCAGAGCCATAGAGGGGTCTTCGATAAGAAGAGATGAATATTGGGGATTTTTCTAGAGAGACTGTACGTCGTAGATGGGAATATTTCTACGACCTTAGTGAGAAAACTAGGGGTCAAATAACATTCCAACAGTATTTATCCATGAAAAATCCTAGGTGGAGCATAGATGAGATTACATTCTGGGTCAATAAGGAAATGTGATACATGGCATGGGAGGAAACATGGAGAAACCCCACACCCATTAGGATCACCCAACTTTGCTACAGTTGCAAGGTGCCTTGGGAACCAGATCATAGGTGTAGGGGTAAGGGTAAGGGTAAGAGGCATATCATTGAGGTACACTATGATAGTGATGATGAGGATTCAGAGCAGTTGGATGATGACAGTGACTCTGGCATAGAGGCTAGTGACAATGACTCTACTTCAGAGGATAGTGATGATGACTCTTTCACAGAGGCTAGTGATGCTTGCACGCTTGAGGAGGATGATGACCCTTGTGTAGTGGATAGGCAGCTGGATGGACAGGACGATGGCACCAGTGTCTCAACAGATATATCACATGCCCTCGATGTCTTTTTGTCTCAGCAGAGTAGTGACACTAGTGAGGAGTCACACGAGTTAGCACCTAGAGATGATGAGCTTCCTATGGGGGCCATGACACATCTATCACATGTTCAGACACCCATGATAGCCACATCACATGAGGAGATCAGTGGCACGTTAGGTATGATGGATGAGCTTAGTGTGAGGGATGCACACCTTGGACAAGTAGACCCACAGATCCAGGAGGAGGTAGAGGGAGCACGGACAGGGGACCTTACACATACAGATCAACCTGAGGAGATTGAGTCACAACTATTGGAGACTCCATTAGTTGAGCAGATTGCAGAGGTTGACAGGATGATGAAGCACTTACTTCTAGGATTGGTCAACATTGATAAGGATGCACTTTTTAGCAGTCAGGATGACCATAGCACGTGTCTGGATACATCTCTATGGGATCCAAGTGCAGATGATAGTAGCAAGTTGAGTGCCCAAGAGGATATGACTTCTCATACAGGATACAGTGTGAGTCAGGAGGAGATGGCATCTAGTGATGGGATGCAGTGGCATACAGGAGTACCCAACAACACAGTAGACAATGGAAAGTTCAACACATCATCTTATGCAGAGAGTGTTTTTGGGGATTTTAGAGTTGGCACTTGCAGGACTGACACTAGCAGTGAGGGGTTTGAGATGGCACCTCAGTATGACCATGATCAGGAGTCACACCACTTAGTAGCACAGTTGAGAGTTAGTGAGGCTATGATCAAAGAAGCCACTAGACGTATTGATGACATGCATGCAGTGATGGCAGATTATTGTTGGAGAGCATCAGTGGTATAGGGTAGCTCAGATGGAGGATTTTCCATGGATGATTTTCACACTCTCTAGGAGAGAGTGTCTATGATGAGAACTGACTACCAGCAATTGTTGACAGACAGGGGCTATATACTGAGGGTTGGTGAGATGTATCATGAGGCTCTGAGGGAGCAAGAGTTGGAGATGGACCGACTCACTCAAGAGTTGGAGAGTATTCGAGGATTCTTGAGAGGCACACAGACTACCCTTCAAGAATCCGAGTCTAGGATGGATGAGTCTCTTGAGGAGATCGATCAGGGATCCACTTCATCTGTCTTAGTGGACACTCAGATGTATCAGTCAGTCACGTTGATAGAGGATGTTGATGATCTAGCAGAGGAGCACCAGTTGATGGGGGGCCCTTCCATTTATGTCTTGGGAGTGGTTGATCTCCATATAGAGATTGATCCAGCTGTACGCCCAAGGTCTGTGATGCATCATGAGTTTGTGGGAGATGACAGGAGTATGCCGGATCATGCAGTGATGAGTGATAGCTCACAGAGACATGTTGAGATGTATGGTGGGATTCAGAGGGGTGTACTTCCTGGCAGGGAGGAGAGACACTTAGGGGAGCATGCAAGTGCCACTTCTTTGTCGCAACATATGGTTATGAGATATCACCTTCACCATTTTAGCAGTTTCCTGGGTGATGGGAGATGGAGAGTGCTTTACCAGCAGTGGGAGGATTTGCTTCCAATTGTACCTGATGATTGGGGTTTAGTGATGACTACATGCGAGCAGTTATCATGGATACCGATGGACGAGCTTCTGGTCGAATCCTTGGGATTGACCAAAGCATGTGCGCCAGATGAGCATGTAGGGCTTCTGACAGTGATTAGTCTCACACAGGAGTAGTTAGAGGAGATTGGAAGTGATAAACTTCCAATTTTTCCATGGGACCCAGGAGTCCGTTTTGTTAGAACGATGTTCATGTTGACCCAGGTTGCACCAAAGAGCCACACACTACACCTTGGTTTGGTTTGGAGTGGGTCTGCAGGTACTTGTCCCATGGGGAGAGACCTTTCCTTCCACTTGATCATCATTATAGGGCATGGATATGTTTGTATAGGTACTTGTTCTACAGAGATGCCTTTACAGAAACAGTTTCTGGACAACAGGTCTAGTGGACACAGATATTTCGGCTTGAGGATCCAAGAGAGGAGGATTCAGGATGTATGCAGGGGACAGATAGTCATGGTCAGAGTAGTGTAGTGTCATCATGGGGATCTTTGACAGAGGTTACCATGGGACCCAGGGATTGTATGATTTACCAGTTCATTGAACAATAGGGGAGAGTGGACCATTGTAGGGGAAAGTTATGCTAACTTTCCATTGAGCTTCAGTGTTGAGAGGAACGCACCGCTTGCGGGTGTCTCACGGAGGTCTTACAGTACCTCATTAGGGCATCAACATGTGCAGTTGATGAATACCGTGTCGATATTGCTAGAGATTTTGAGGATGGACTCATTCTGAGATGAGTCCATGTGTCATGCGCAGGAGTTTCACATGATTGATATCTTTCAGGACTATGCTTCGCAGGGTATTGCAGTTCACTTCCTGATATGGGATCCAGGGGGTGGAGTGTACTATTGTTCATCTTTGGATGGGTTCTACTATGTATCCTACATGTGGAGATGGGATCTTGGCATTATACTTGAGGGGATTCAGTTATTGCTCGAGGACAAGCAAATTTCTAGCAGGGAGGACTGTAATGTCCCCACTTTGGGACATCATCACAGTGCAGAGACTTATGATGACCAGAGTAGCCAGATGGATGTTATAGTGAGTATAGGGGTATTTGAGAGGCATTGTGGGGTCCAATTGGCTTTGATCATCATATTCCATCATTATGAGCCATTCCACATAGGTTGGCTTTGGTTTCATTCCATTCCGACGATTTCCATGATTTTGACTATTTTGAGCTATAAGTTAATTAAAATCATTGAAGAGGTCATTTTCGGCACATTACTTGGAGGAACCTCTCAGTGTAATAGCTCATTGGAATCAAGAGGAGAAACACTACAGGATGGGATGGCTAGAAGTGACTTTAAGTGGCCAAGGAAGCCACAAGGAGATATAAGGAGATTTTCAGAGGTAAAAAGGTTAATTAATTAATTAAAGTGATTTAATTAATTAATTAAATATTAATAAAATGAAAGTCACTTTGGAGGGACAAGGTGAGCCAAAAGTATAAAGGAAAGGCAAGGGGCTCTTCTCATTCATTCATGTATGTTTATCTTTTGATATATGGCTTTTAGCTAGTGAGCCCAGCATTGGGGGTTTTGAGGGTTTTGACATAACAAACCCTAGAGAACGATTCGGTGGTGAAAGATTCCACCTAGCTTGTCCCAACATTGGTCTTGGAGCTGCAATATGCTGCCACACCATTATAGTTCCAGATCTACTCAGTTGCAGGAGGATTCCACATCAGTTGCTTATGCAGATAGAGAGAGGGCGCACCAGTTGGGGGTTTCCAGCAAGGGGGGTGCACCATTCATTGCGGAGGGATTTGTCCTAGCTGAGGAGAAGGAATTCTGGGGATTCCAGGTATTGGGTTTTCTTTGCAGGTGTCTTGGCATCATTCTTGGTGGTTTTCTGAAGTCTTTTAGTGGAGGATCGATTTGTATTGAGAGTGGGACGTTTTCCCAAGAGGAGGGCGCACCATTATTTGGAGGGTAGCTAAATCTAAGGATCTAGCAGGTATTGGAGGATTTGAGCACTTGGGTTGTCATTAAAGAATTCTGATTTATCATTGTGGAGAGTTTCATATCATTTGGAGGCCTCCTTCATCAAGGCCAAATTATCTAGGGTTTTAGTCATCTAGTGGGGCGCACCATTCAGTGGAGGAATTCAAATCTACAGGGTTTGAGAGTGGATCTGGAGATTTGGACACCTGGGTTGTCCTTACAGTTTCCCAATCTATCAGTTGGCATATTTCTTGGGATGATTTGACACTTTTGGCATCAGGGCCAAATTATCTAGGGCTTCATTCATCTAGTGGGGTGCACCATTCAGTGGAGGAGTTCAGATCTACAGAGGTTGAGAGGGATCTTGGAGATTCAGGCACCTGGGTTTTTCTTACCATCACCTGATCTACTGTTTGGCATCTTTCGGGAGGTGATTGGACATCTTTGGCACCAGGGCCGAATTGATGAGGAGCTTCAGTTATCCAGCAGAGCGTGGCATTTTCCAGCAGTGAGGGGTTTGGCACTTGGCATTGGTATTCATCTCTTATCCAGCCTTTGGAGGCTTATTTTGTATTTTTGGGAGCATTTTGTAGAATCTCATACTTGTTATCTATTTCTCTATCATCTTGGCCATCTGTTGAGCATTCTAGATCAACATCTCCATTGTAGTAGGTTCTTCTATTTTACGAATAAAGAAGATTTGATATGTTTTGGCTTGTCTATCTTATTGCATATGGTTGAGGTAAGTTCCATGGTTATCTCTTTTTGTTATTTGTTGCATACACACATATAAACACATCTAAACAAGTAGATCAACAAAGTGTTTGACGAAATACCTCACTCAGAAAAAGCTTTAAAAAGACACCAAAACCATGATGATCCTTGCATAATGGCTTGGGATCATTACATTGAGCTATGAAAGGCTCAGTTGTAGCTATGTTGGACATAGGGAAGGATCTCATCTCATGTGTGAGGGTTCTTGGAATTATACATGCGAAGGATATGCACAATCATTCGATTACAACCTCGGTTTGACCATTTGTCTGGGGGTGGAAGGTCGTGGATTTGGTGAGCTTGGTGTCCAGTAGTGACCAGAGGCTCGACCAGAATGTGCTGAGAAATCGACTATCCAAATCTGAGACAATGGTTTGTGGGATTCCAAAATATACCCAGACTCGTTCAAAGAAGAGCTTGGCAGTGGCCTCTGCTATGATGCTCTTCTTGCAGGCAACCAGAATCGCCATCTTAGAAAAGAGATCAACAACCACAAAAACACAGTCATTTCTTTGCTTGGTGGATGGGAGGCCCAACATGTAGTCCATTGAGATGGATTCCCATGGCCTGTTAGGAGTATAAGGAGGGGTGTACATGCCCTATTTCTTAATGGTTGGTTTGGAAATAGAACAGGCTGTGCAGGACCTGATATACTTGCTGACCTCCTATCAAAGTTTTGGCCAGTAGAAATTTTTCTGTAGCATTTCCACTGAGTTTTCGATGCCAAAGTGTCCTACCACCTAACTATAGTGGGCTTCCTAGATCATATTTTCTCTCTCGCTTGATGGAACACAGATATGGCCCAGATGACACAACAACCCATCCTGAAGATGGGAATTATTGACAATTGAATTTGCACCCAACATTTGGTAGGTGGTGGCGAAGTCTGGGTCTGTCTCATAGAGTTGGGGCCATCCAGAGGTCTCATGTCCGCAAGATTCTAGCACCATGGTGAGTGTCGCGACTGGAAATTTGCTGAGGCAATCAGTGACATGATTGGTGCTTCTTGTTTTATACTTGATGTTGAGGTGGAATTGCTGCAAGTATGTGGACCACTTTTAATGGCGGTCATTCTGAAATTTTCCTTGTGTCTGCATGAACTGTAGTTGCTTATGATCAGTGTGGATGATTGTCTCCTTCCTAAGAATGTAATGTCTCCACTGGCGGCAGGCTTTCACAATGGAGTACATTTCTTTATCATAAGTAGGGTACTTACGAACAACATCTGATAGTGTATCACTATGATAGGCCATGGGGTGGCTATGCTGAGTGAGAACGACGCCCATGACATAGTATGAAGCATATGATCAATCTAAAAGGGTTGTTGCAGTTATGGTAGTGAAAGTATTGGGACTGAGCAGAAGCGTTGCTTCAAATCATTGAACGCTTGTTGTTGGGACCGACCCCACGAAAATTTCTCCTTACCACCACCCTTGGTTATTTGGCTAAGGTCCATGCAATATGGGAGAATCCCAACACAAACTTGCAGTAGAAATTGTAAAGGCCCAAGAAGCTTTGAAGCTTAATAAGTGTGGTTGGGGCTTGCTAGTCATGGATGACTTGGATCTTGGTTGGGTCCACATGTACACCATGCTAATCAATGATGTAGCCCAGGTAATGGACCCTGTCCATGCTGAAGGATCATTTTTCCAAGTTGGTGTATAGCTTGTGCTATTGCAGGGTGTGCAAAACCTGTTGAATATGCTGCAAGTGTTCAGCCCAAGTCTTGCTGTAAATGAGAATGTCATTGAGATACACCACTACAAAAGTATTGGTGAATGGTCACAGGATATCATCCATCATACTCATGAAAGTGGATAGAGCATTTGTGTTAAGAACCAAATATAAATATAGCATAGAAAAACCTCAGAAAAAGTACTCAACGCCTTGAAAAAGAGATAATTTAAGATAATAAGCCTCTTCGAGGGGGCAACCTCCTTTTACCCCACTTAAATGTTCAAGTCCAAGATGATTCAAAATGAAAATGTCTCCTTGGTATATATAGGAGACTAGG
>ML805543.1:305523-336302 GCA_009831015.1 Picea engelmannii
GTGGAATGTATAGGGATATACGGGCTCGAACCTTAGACCTTCTCGGTAGAATAGATCAAATTTATTATTATCAAAATAATTTGAACTGTTCCAAGAACCCAACATGCAATTTATCACATTGGGATATTTCCATGTCCATGTGGATTCTAGTACCATTGTGTTGGGCCCCAACAACTCCCCCTAAATGTTTACAAAATTTAAAGGGCCCCCATTAGAATCTTGATAATTATGATGAGCTATAGAATCAACATTTTCAAATAGTTCCATACCTTGTCTTGATTTGAGACAAACTTAAGACATTCACTATAGTATGAGACATTCATTACAAGAGTATATGTCAAAATCTAGAAACTAGCATAGAAATCGCAATTTAAACAAAAACGTTAATTTTTATCAACTGTTTACTTTCATTTAAATTATGATTATGTGTTCTTTCTTTTGCTCATTAGAAAGTTTGACTATTTTGAATAATGGGTTCAATACTTCATCAAACAATATCTTGGTTGGTTTCTCATTTTCATAAAATAATTTGGTGATATTAATTAATTAAATTCTTTTTTCATTTTGCATCTCATTTCAAAATAAAAATAATAATAATAAAAAAAAATCATCTATCATTTGTTTTGTAAAAAACCAAAATTAATATTTTTCTCTTCTCCATTAACTTGAAGCTTCTAGAATTTTAAGATCATATTTGAAAAGAAATTATAAACAATGTTTGTTTAGAACTTATAGTTAGTTTAAATTAATTTTTTATTTTATTGTTCTAGATTTTGTTTTATTCATAATTTTTAGGTTATTAATTTAGGTTTCTTTTTGTTTCACAGGTTTCTATTATCAAATATTTGATACAGGTATGATCATGGCTTGACTTTATTATCCAAATACGTTCAATATGATTGATCCAAAAATAATATTGGATTGCTACAAATAATTTTATGAGCAACAACAGATAAAATTTGGAAAGGCTTCAAGATCAGACAGACGATTTTACAGGACTGATTGCAGCCAAACCGTGAGGAATTTGAAGAAATGGTTGAAACCCGTTTCCCAAATGGACCCATTTACCTTCCGCGTAGAACTTTTCCCAAACAAATTCACTATTTGAGAGATATTTTCGTCTCTTTACGAGGCAAATTTTAGGTGGCAAAAATTATTAGTGACGTCGAGACTGTTCATTCATTGAATAAATATATGCGAAAGTTCAGAGCCAAAGGATAGAAGAATTGGAGAGGAGGATTTTTATCCTTTCTCTTTTGTATATTATTTATTTTTAAAACTTTTTTTCTTTTCAAATGGAGTAATGGATGGTTGGAATCTTTGGGAGAATGGACGAGTATTTTCAAAGAAGAATATGGAATTCCAGGTTGCTTAATGGATTTTGTCCTATGAGTAAAATGGTTTCATTTTCATTATAATATCTTCATATTCTTTGATTGATTGATTATGCATTGATTTAAATTAGCTTTAGTCTATTTTATCAATACATGGTTAATTATTATCACTTATATATTAATTTTTTCAATCTTTAAGATTCTATTATCCCAAAAATTTATTTTTGGACCACAATATGGGCATGCGATTTTGAGAAAGAATGTGGGAAAGCAATTCATCTTTAGATTTAGACCCGTGTGATGCTTATTCCATTTCGTTTTTTCATTACTATTGTATTATGAGAATATTATTATGGTTGATTTTAGCTTTAGCTTGTCATCATATGGTATTTTCATACTGTTAAATGTTATATGTTGTCCATAATTTCTTATTCCATTTTTTTATGTCTGATTGATCTATCATTTGATTATTTTTGAATTTAATTTTAATGTTAAATGTTGGATAATATCAATATTTAGATCTGAATTTTCTTTCATTCTTAAATATTGATCATCCTAAGATCACAGGATTTTTAATTAGATGTCTTTATGTTGTTATTAATTTACTCCAATATAAAATACTTCTTTGAATGTATTCTGGAAGTGCTAGTATTGTTCGGTTATAGGTTTCCATTAACAACAGTACAGGAAGGAGCCCATACAACAAAGGAATACAAACTCAGTCGAGTGATCAATTAGAGGTTAGTAGATGCATTCTTTTCTTTTATTTAGAGTTGTTTATGAATGAAACAATAATTACATTAATTAACTTTGACTATTTTTGTGTCACTGTTTCAATCATATTCATTTAGTATTTATTTGTTTAATATCTTTAAAAAAAAATAAAAATTGTTCATATTTGATTCAGAAGCTTTATCAAACAATCATTTTCGCAAGATTTTATGCAAACCTTGTAAACTGTATATAAACTATTCATAATCATTTGTATATTCACATTCTTAGATAAATATTTGTAATTATTGTGTCGATTGTTAGAATCTTTTCTTTAGTTAGTTTATTTCATTTTGCTATCTTTAGGACCCTAGTTGGCTAACGAAGCCATTAAACCTGTCAGGATAGGTCATACCAAATGACTTGGGTTAATTAGACAACCCCAGACCAGATCTATCCTTACAGTTGATGGTGTGTCACTTACGCCCATCAACAAATGACGCTAGAAGGAGGTCTGAGGTAATTTTAATGATTAAATGTTTTACCCCTCAGTTTGTCATAATTCCATATTTATAAATTCTTCTTTTGTGTCATCTTGAAATGCACTAGAAGGCAGGCCGAACTGATAAGCTGGCTTTATAGGAGTCTTTGTTTCAAATTTATTTAATTTCCCATGGCTCCCCAAATCACTGTGTTGGAACATGCTTTCCACTTCTCATTACCTGTTATTCCCAACAAGACAGTCTCTCTCTTGTCCAAACTCACCTTTGATGGTAGGGGGAATGTATCTACAAAAGACCATATTAATAAGTTTTGGTGTAAATGCATCAAACATGACATTTCTTATTTAAAAGTTTTATGAAGATTGTTCTCTTTTACTTTTAGGGGTCGTATTAAACATTGGTTTGAGTCTTTTCCAGCGTATCACATTTTTTATTGGTTTCAATTTGTAGAGGATTTTTTAGATACTTTTGAAATCTATGATTACAATCAATTATGTGAAGAATTTCAGACTTTGCTAATCAATGGCGATTCATCTTCAGAATGCTTTTTGACAAGAATCCATCATGTTCTTTGTAAATTTAATCTTGATGACATGTCATTTATATTAAATCTCCTCTATGATGCTTGCATCCCTTTCATCCAGTCATATTCAATCGTGAATGATGAAGCAGTTACAAATCCTATCACTCAATTGCAAGAAGAATTTTGTTCACGGGATGAGAGGAATTCATCCAAAAATTTTGAACAAGCAAGTGAGATTCTATCTATTGAAAAAGTTCTTACTGATAATCAAATTGGTTTTCCCTCTGAATCATTGTATTTTTAGTCTTCGACCATCGTATAAGAAGATTCGATTTTGGGTCAAGGTGAATGTCCTCATTCTTTTAACTCTTGATCTAATGAGTACTTAAATTCAATTATTAAAGAACACTTAGGTGATGAAAACGATCTTAAGCATTCTAACATTCTATTGAAACTGATTAGAGATGTAGATCTGCAATTGGATGAATAAACTTTAAAACCTCATCTACAAATCATACCTTATCCACAAGAAATATTAGATGTTTCTCATGAAAGTTTTGAATTATCCATCATACATGAGACAAATTTAGATGATCATACTATGTTGAAGAATTTATCACCAAAAAGAGTGAAAGTTTTAAGGAAAGTGAAGAAGAATGTCTTGAGAATACCATTGTTAAATATCATAGCTCAAGAGATTATTTTCATGTGTTTGTTTCTGATTCATTTTACTCTTTATATTCTGATCTCTTCTTAGATTCTAGTGGACACGATACTTTACCCGCGGTATCTTACTCTTTTTTGTCACAATCGGATCTTTTTGATATGCCAAAATTTGGTGAAATTAATTCCAAACATAACATTTATGAAGTTGGATTTTATGCTCTTTCACTTTCGGCACTCACATGGAAAAATGACATGTTGCAAGATGATTTTACATGATTTATTGTTAAAAAATACAATGCACTTATTCTTATGGAAATCAAATATTCTATTCGTTCTTTGATTAGTACTTATTTTAATGTTTATGCTTCACATTTTGAAACAATCAATATCATCAAAGGAAGCATTCAAACCAATAATCTAATTGATGGCATGAATCCTCTTATGATGTGTTCCCCATTGATATATCCATTTCATCAAAGTCATAGTTTGCATCCTAATTTTTATGACAGGATATTAGAATGGCTTGAATATTCGTATCTAAAAAATCTTCATATTAAAAATAAAGTTGTGCTTTCTTTGTTTCTACCTAAATATCTAGGAAGTAAGCATTATATGATTTTTTTAGGTCCTCCATGTGAATAAATTGATGAACACTTAGAGAATTGTTAGGAGGATGGGGCACTTCGGCCTTGGTTGATGGTTATGTCAGGTCCCCATAATATTGACAAGTTTTCCAAACTTACTTACACTCTTCCATGCCATTATGACCCATATCATGACCAGATTACAGAATGGTTGGAGGATTCATACATCAAGAAATTTCAAAAGAATGTTAAGTTCATGCTTGTCTTGTTTTTAAAAGAATATATAGGAGGTAAGCATGACATATTTCTTTTGTATCTGCAAATACTACATTCTTTTATTCTGATTTTCGACTTTCTATGCCTTGCAAGATTGAAGATGCTCTTGTGGTTGCATTGAAAATACGATTTTACTTAGCATTTTGATCTATTTAGTAGTTTAGAGTAGGTTTCTGAGTAGGTTTCCTTTAGTTTTATTTCTCAATATTTCTTTGTGTAATAATGAATTTATGAACACAAGTGGGTACACAAAGAGAACCATAATATCAATGTTGTTAGGGAAGTCCATTTTAAATATTTTTCTCTCTGCTTTTCGTTGAATATTTCTTTTCAAAAATGCAGTATCATCATGAAAATTTTAAATGGAAAGTAAAAAGATAAGTAAATTTGAACTATCAATTCAACCCTGACCCAAGGTGCCATGAGCAAGGATGATTTTAAGGATAGAAATTTATTTTAAAATGTAGAAACTTGGCGAATTTTACTAATCCTTCATATGCCAACTATAAATGTTTGACGATATTTTTCTAAAAACATTCAAATTTCCAAGGATTTTATATAGTTTGTATAAAATTTTGGCTATTTTTAAAGTAAAATAATTTTATCCTATGGAATTTGGGTGAATCATTTTTAGAATAGCGAATATTGTTTTTGGAAAAACCATGGAAAATTAGCCCATGAGCGAAATTTAGCCCCTAAAATCATCCCTGGCCACAAGTAGGACTGCACTCATCTTAATAAGGATTTTTCTATTTTCTTTTAGTCTCTTTTATTTTTAATAATAATGCTTGGTCAAAGTAGCATATCATGCATCACTATCTTAATAAAAAAACTTTCTCGCACATGATATTTTATATGATTTAGTTCTTCCTTTATTTAAAGTGAGATGCTAGTGGATCCAAAAGCTCAAGTTTATCCTTGGCCAAAATCATTTCCTGAAAAGTTTTCTTTTGCTATTTTGATTTTGTGTACTTCTGATTTTCAATCCCATTAATAAAATTTGATTTGGTTTGTTGTGTGTTTTTTGTTTTCTTTGATTGCTTTGAATGAGTTTTCTTCTTATCTGTCTTTTTGAATCAATATATTTCTGATCAAAAGGCTATTGTCGAAGGAAGCATTTATTTTAAGACTTGTGTTTTTCAAGCAAATTGAAATAGTTCAAAGAGGTCCTGATATTAAGATATAGCTCAGACAATTGATTTTTAAGTCAATTCTCACTTTCATTTTGTCCTCAAATTGTCTTTTCTAGAGTATTACACTAGATATATGGTTTAAATCTTTGAGAATTACGATGATCTTTAAACTTTTTACGCCATCCATATTCTTAAGGAATCACTTTGAAGTTCTTTCCCATTCTCTAGATGATTTCTTAAAGGAAATCTAAAATCTCTAAACCATGATAAAACTTCCAGTTTTGAAAGAAAATAAATAGCATGATCAACTATTCACCTGTATTGCAATTAACCTCTGGTATCACCCCGCTCTCTTTATCATCAAGAAATCTATAAATGTACTACTATTTAAAAGTGGCATAAGAGGGTTGGAAGCACTTAAGTGTGGGAAGTGTGTGTAAACCCGTCGGGGTACTGAACAGGCTCGCTGGTAGCAGGTAAATGCACACATGATAACAATACAACTTCGTCGGGGTACTGAACAGGCCTACTGGAAACGAAGCAATATTAGATCAAGAGGTAGCAGGTATATGTTTTTTTAAATTTTATGGAAGTATACATCATGTGGATACAACTATTGCATGGGATTAAAGCATTTGAGTGGGTTAAATGACATTCTTGTCGAGGCTATGGACACCCGCTGGCAACAGTGGCTTTGTCAACGGTATTGAAGCTCTTTTATAAACATCGTGACTCTTTGATTAAGACATTATTTCAGGTTATAATCCCCTGCAAAGAAAATTCTATTGTCTGGTTATAACAATGAGCTTATCCTAATACTATATGGTCTCTGAGTAAATTTATTTCAGGGAGCTTAAATTCTTTTTTAAGTCTTATTCTTTTCTTCCCGAGATGAAAACTTACCAGATCAGAGATAACTACTTCACCTAGCAAGTTGCCATTTGTTGGGCCCCAACAACTCCCCCTAAATTTTTACAAAATTTAAAGACCCCCCATTAGAATCTTGATAATTATGATGAGCTACAGAATCAACATTTTCAGATAGTTCCATACCTTGTCTTGCTTTGAAACAAACTTAAGACATTCACTATAGTATGAGACATTCATTACAAGAGTATATGTCAAAATTTAGAAACTAGCATAGAAATATCAATTTAAACAAAAACGTTAATTTTTATCAATTGTTTACTTTCGTTTAAATTATCATTATGTGTTCTTTCTTTTGCTCATTAGCAAGTTTGACTATTTTGAATAATTGGTTCAATACTTCATCAAACAATATCTTGGCTGGTTTCTCAATTTCATAAAATCATTTGGTGATATTAATTAATTAAATTCTTTTTTCATTTTGCATCTCATTTCAAAATAAAAATAATAAAAATAAAAAACAATTATCTATCATTTGTTTTGTAAAAAACTAAAATTAATATTTTTCTCTTCTCCATTAACTTGAAGCTTCTAGAATTTTAAGATATATTTGAAAGGAAATTATAAAAAATGTTTGTTTAGAACTTATAGTTAGTTTAAATTCATTTTTTATTTTATTGTTCTAGATTTTGTTTTATTCACAATTTTTAGATTATTAATTTTTAGGTTATTAATTTAGGTTTCTTTTTGTTTCACAGGTTTCTATTATCAAATATTTGATACGGATATGATCATGACTTAATTTTATTATCCAAATACGTTCAAGATGATTGATCCAAAAATAATATTGGATTGCTACAAATAATTTTATGAGCAACAACAGATAAAATTTGGAAAGGCGTCAAGATCAGACAGGCGATATTGCAAGACTGATTACAGCCAAACCGTGAGGAATTTGAAGAAACGGTTGAAAATCCATTTCCCAAATGGACCCGTTTACCTTTTGCATTGAAATTTTCCTAAACAAATGCACGATTTGAGAGATATTTACATCTCATTACGAGACAAATTTCAGGTGGCGGAAATTATTAGTGACGCCCACACTATTCATTCATTGTATAAATATATGAGAAAGTTGAGAGCTAAAGGATAGAAGAATTGGAGAGGGAGATTTTTATCCTTTCTCTTTTGTATATTATTTCTTTTGTAAACTTTTTTTCTTTCCAAATGTAGTAACGAATGGTTGGAATTTTTGGGAGAATGGAAGAGTATTTTCAAAGAAGAATATGGAATTACAAGTTGTTTGATGGTTTTTGTCCAATGAGTAAAATGGTTTCATTTTCATTATAATATCTTCATATTCTTTGATTAATTGATTGAGCATTGATTTAAATTAGCTTTAGTGTATTTTATCAATACATGGTTAGTTATTATAATTTATATATTAATTTTTTCAATCTTTAAGAGTATATTATCCCAAAACCTCATTTTTGGACCACAATATGGGCATGTGATTTTGAGCAAGAATATGGAAAATAAATTCATCTTTGGTTTTAGACCTGTGTGATGCTTATTCCATTTCATTCTTTCATTACTATTGTATTATGAGAATATTGTTATGGTTGATTTTAGATTTAGCTTGTCATCATATGGTATTTTCATACTGTTAAATGTTATATGTTGTCCATAATTTCTCATTCCATTTTTTATGTATGATTGATCTATCATTTGATTATTTTTTAATTTATTTTTAATGATAAATATTGGATAATATCAATATTCAGATCTGAGTTTTCTCTCATTCTTAAATATTGATCATCCTAAGATCACAGGATTTTTAATTAGATGTCTTTCTGTTGTTATTAATTTACTCCAATATCAAATGCTTCTTTGAATGTATTCTGGAAGTGCTAGTATTGTTCGGTTATAGGTTTCCCTTAACAAAAGTACAGGAAGGAGCTCATACAACACAGGAAGATAAACGCAGTTGATTGATCAATTAGAGGTTAGTAGATGCATTCTTTTCTTTTATTTAGAGTTGTTTATGAATGAAATGATGAGTACATTAATTAGCTTTGACTATTTTTGTGTCACTGTTTCAATCATATTCATTTAGTCTTTATTTGTTTAATATATTTAAAAACGAAAAAACAAAAAGAAGTGTTGTTCATATTTGATTCAGAAACTTTATCAAACAATTATTTTTGCAAGATTTCATGCAAACCTTGTAAACTGTATATAAATTGTTCATAATCATTTGTATATTCACATTCTTAGATAAATATTTGTAATTATTGGGTCGATTGTTAGAATCTTTTCTTTAGTTAGTTTATTTCATTTTGCTATCTTTAGGACCTTATTATCGCACAATTTGTAGCTAGGTCAAAAGGCTATAAGATGGAGGGCAATCTGGCATAACAAGAACCTATCCCACCCAATGTCACCACGATTGGGAGGTTCTTTCTCTTTAGGGAGGTTAGGCCCAGGGGAGACGTCCCCGGTAACCTGGAGTTTTGAAGAGGCTAAGGTTTCAAAATTCAGAATGAAGGTCTCTCTTCATAGGTCACCACCTAAAACAGATAGTTGGGCTAAACAACTAATTATGAAGTGTAGGCCCAAATGAGAACACCTGCCCGAAACAAAGCAACAACAAGGAAATATATGCAGGCTATGATTCAAAGGGTTAGTACTTCATATAACTATTTGATACCAATATACAAGCAATTATGACAATAGATATTAACGAAATCAATGTTTATTAATACAACAATGAAATAATGTCAATTCAACAATAAATACCAAGATGATGTAGCAATCAGTGTGTCCAATCAATCCTTTATTCAACAAATGCTTTAAACCATCATCTAATTGCTCAATACAGAAAATTTACTGCGTCAAGATGAAATATCCAAGGGTGACGTCGGCCTTTGAGGGTTAGTAGTTAGTTAGGGTTTCAATTTATAAGAGGTTTTGAGAGTTGTTTCAATCTCTTTCACTTCAACGTTGGAGGCTAAAGATAAGTGCCTAGGGTTAATGGAGTCAAAAAGATGAAGGACGCACAAGTTGAAGGGGGAAAGATTTAAAGGACAAGAGGGAAAGGTTTCAAGGTGCTATTAAAGCAAGGCCTTAAAGACAGAACCCTAGGGGAGAGAGGCTCACTCTGGTGTTACTAAAGAAAGGCCTCATGCTCTCTCCTCCTTCCTGGAAAATAACTAGCTCAATGAAAAGCAAAATCAAGACAAGAGAGTTTGAAGAGGGAGAGTGTTGCTAAGGCAAGGCTCTTTCATCAAACCCTAAAAGAAAAATGGCCCTAGGTGTAGATAACCTAGGCTTGGGACGTCCTCTTCCTCTTGAAGTTTAAAAGGTACGGCTAGCTTAAGGGAAGAAGAAGGAATAAGTGTAGCTACGGCTAGGCTCTCTTCTTCTTCTTCAATGGCTAAAAGGTTTTTCTATCAGGGGACATGAGACAACGACCTACTTGTGTGTTTGTCCCCTAGGATTTTGATTTAGCAATATTTATAATTAGATGAAAGAAATTAAACTACAACCATTCAATCAAGAATTTTTGCAGAAAAATACTTACAAATCATCAAGAGAATAACCATGCAAACCCTAGTTGTAAACCTTCCTTCAAGAAAAACACCATAGAATGCCAAAAATCTCCTCCTTAAACAAGTGCACCTTCCTTAAATCAACCAATAACCCTAACAGGGTGCAAAAATTAGACCTCACTAGAAGAGTGAGTGATGTGTTATTTCAAAATGAGAGTGAAAACCCTCAATATATAGTGTATCAATGACCTTAATTAATTTTAGGTCATAAAAAATAGCCGACAAGGCTTAAAACCAAAATCATATTGTTTTTACATTAAATTGTCAAATAAAAACCCTAATTGAGTTGTAATGAAGGAAAAATCCCATTCAAGGGAGGCGCTAGCCCCTTTTAGGGGATATGAGACATCCAGGAGCAAAACGTTATTCCCCCAGGGGCCTCTCCAACATGCCACACGTGCCACTGCTGCCCAGTTTGCCTCCAAAATGACCATGAAGCTGGATGACATCATGGTAAGGATGGCGATGCTCTGAGCATTCCAAGGCCAACGTTCCACTGAAAATGGATCATTCCCCCTAGGTCGGGCTTTGCCAAAGTGCCTCTGGTGAAACATCCTCTTCTTCTTCGGTGAAAAACCTCAATCAAGCACTGCCTCGTCTCTGTCCCTCTGATAGGGTCTCAACAACCATCTAATGGGCTCTTCAGCCCCATGGAGGTATGAACTGATCATCTCCCCATGTGTACTGGTCCAATTGGTACTTGTCCGTCAGACATGGTCCTACATATCAAAAACTATGCCCTCTATGGGCTCATTAGTCATAGGGATCATAGCAATGTTAATCACCTTTCATCATTAATATTATCAAACATATGCATAAAAACCCTGATATATCATTTAACAGCTCAAAGACGTTACAAAAACCTACAATACAAAGTTGAGGAAAAAGAGTAAGACACCCTAATGGGCTAATATCCATAAGGAAAGGAAAGTTTCCAGGAGTTTTCATCCAAGCCATGTAAATGAGGTGGTGTGGCTAAGGGATTTCTAGACATATGGGTAGAGTGAGAGCCAGGGATGCATGATATTACCTATGGGTGCCTTTGTAGAAGGCGAGCTATACCTGTCATGGATGAAAAAAATTTCAAGCCCTTTCTTGTCTTTTTTATTCTTTTCTTCTTTTTATTTTTATTCAAGGACTAACTAGAGGACATTGCCTTGGCATGGTGACTAGAGTTGATAGTGTTACCCACAAGTAATTTCAAAAAGATGATAAGGTTGGCTCATGATGAGACCCCCTTTACCTTGGTCATGCAACCAAAGGTCACTGCCCTCGCATGGTAACCAGATGATGGCAATGTCATGTTGTTAGGTACCCATGAACATAATATACTTGCTCGTGATGAGACCCCCTATCCTCTTGACTAGGTATTTTTTGTTAATTTTATGGGTCCCTCTTGTTTCTTGCTGAAAGGATTTTTATTGGCTTCTCAAGGATCCCCGGGCAAAGCATCTCGAGGTTTTATTTCTAGGCTTTTATCTTTTACCAACTGATTTTACCTTCTGGGCCTTTAGCCCCTTCTTCCCATGAGATAAGGTGTAACCCTACAAACAGGTCATCCTAATGTCCGGACAAGGGGAATGGTATATATGAGTAGGAGATACAATGGAAAAGTGGTGGTATGATGGAAGTGGATGATAGCCCTTAAGAAATCCCCCAGTGGAAAACCAAAACCCATGGATACAGGCTTGCTAGGGAACCCAGTCAATCTCCCCAAGCATGGTCAAGTGGGCTAATGTAAGATCCCAACAGTTGTCAGAGATAAAAGGAATTAGATGCATACATTTAAAGGTTATAATCATCAAAATTGACACATACCATGATACTTTGACCAATTAACTCATGGAGCAAAAGATTTCTCCGATACAAGTCCAAGCTGAAGGTCATGGATGTTGTTGTTGCTGACAAGACGAGTTTGATGAAATAAGAAAAGGATAGGCCCTCCAGGGCCATGCTTAGGTCAATCCTACTCTCGGTACTCCATGTCTAGGACATGTGGGCCTCGAGACATGATCTTCTGGTTATCCGAAAAAATCAGGGATAAGAGACCCTAGTTGGCTAACATAGCCATTAAACCCATCATGATAGGTCATACCAAACGACTTGGGTTAATTAGACAACCCTGGACTGGGTCTATCCTTCCAGTTGACAGTGTTTCACTTACACCCATCAACACATTGCATTGGGAACATGTTGGCATAGCTAGGGGAACACATGCTACACCACCCCAGGTAATTTTCTAGAATTTTGTTTTAATTACACAACCATGAAAGGCAAAGGCAAAGGCCTGGTGATGGCATATATGCTACAAAATTTCAAGTATTATCTTCTGGACCAGTCCCTCAAGTTGTCCATTGATAATTTAGTGGTCAAGTATTTGGTTAACAATACAATGTTGGAAGGTTAATTCTATCGATGTTTGCTACTATTTTAGGAGTTTGATTTTGAAGTGGTGGTTAAACTAGGTAAATAAAATGTGGGACCTAATCACCTCTCAAAAATCCACAATTGGAACAATGTTGGGATAGCTCATAAAGTGTTGAATGTAGATATCTTTTGCATGGAAGTTGTAGTGTTATAACCCTAAATTGCACCACATATGCATACCTGGCATCAATCCATCTTACTTGTTATTTTTTCCAAGCCATCACTGAAAGCTCTTCTTAAAAAACACTATTTTTGAATATGTGTGCGCCCTGCTCCACTACTGCCATGTACACATGCTTACTGCACCACTACAACTCACGTATGTATGCTAGATGCACCATTACAACCCACGTATACCCACAAAAGTTGCAAGGGGATATGGGCTTTTGGGTAGTTTCCTAACCAATTGACCTCCCATAGCCCGTCACCCAACCGAATAACTATATTTTTGGCATATAAAAGAAGGTGTTGGGGTCCCATTCCAAGAGGAAGCATGAAAGTAGTGAAACTCTATCCATTTCATAATTCCCCCTTGCCCCAAGAATTTGCAGCCACATTGTGAGTTTTGAGTCAGAATTCCTTATTCTTTCATTTTTCCTCCATTACTAGCCTAATACATTCCCTAGAGAGAGGTGAAGAGGAGAAAGATATGTTAAAGTAGTTGGAGCTTGGTGAAGAGGATCCCAGGACCAGGTTCAAGGAGAAGTCGTCGATCTCATATTGTAAGTGACTTTGTGAGATTAATATAAAGAAGTATGTTTTTCATCCCGCCATATGATGTGTTCATTATTCCTATTTGATTTACATTTTATTATGACATCTAACCCACTAATTCATATATAAAATTCATGTTTGTAGTTTCGTTTTTGTCTTTTGGTGAATGCAGGTTGGCCTTGCGAGGAGACTTTCAGTCAAGGAATGACCGAACGCAAAGGGATCGACACTGGACGCAAAGTTTAAGGTAAGACAATTAGATCCCTATACTTTGTACTTTATACATGAATGTGGGGAACTGTTGGGATAGTGGTTAAAATTAAGAGACTTTAGATGGTTAGATTTTCCTACACTTTAGAACCCTAGTGTAGTCTGTAGGGGGGTTATCCCGCTATATCATAATTGGCGACCGTACTGGGGAAGCCCCTAGGGTTTTCTGGGGATAGTTTTTTGGCATTTTAATTTGTTTCTTTATCCTTTTTGAGTTTTATGTAAGTTTTTGTCTCTTTAAGGGATTCTGGTATTCCATACCAATACTCCATGCCATGTCTTCTTTGACTGTTAGTTTTATTTTGGGAAGTTACAGAGGTGTACATGACATGCAGTGGGTATGCACGCGTACATACGTGCCCTACCTTTGGACATCCCATGTACATACGCAGGTTGCTGAAGTGACAATTGCGTGCCTGTGTCAGGAAAATATTTTTCCAAGAAGGCGTTCATCCTCTTCCTTGTTTGAAGCCATACTTTTCAAGGGTTTTCTTGGTTTAATCCTGGTCTCTGTTGTTGCATTCTTTACCCTGGGTGTGACATTAGTTAGCTTTTTTGTTAAAATATTTCTTGTGTTTTCTTGGTTAGGGTTTGAGACGAGTTTGAGAGTCTTTTCTGATCAACTTGTTTAAGTATCGTCAGTGACTCCCTGCGATCCGCAATGGAACAAAAGTCAATATTTGGTCTTGGCTTGTCTTCACTTTTTCCTTTTTTTACTTGCTGTAGAAGAAAATAAAAAGAAGTTGTTTTCAAGTTTCTTATTTCAAAGCATAAAAATAAAAATAAAATTTCATTTCTTTGTTTGGTTAAGTAGTTAGGTTAGTTGATTTACTTGTCAGGAAAAAGAGTTCCTTCTTAAGTTCTTTACTGAATTCTTAGGACACTAAGTAGCTCGTAGTCGAGCGAAATCTTGTTTTGGGTTTTTCTTTTAAAATATCTTAGAAAGAAGTAGTTTGAAAATTTGGTTAAAGAAGTTTAAATTTGCAAATCTTTATTTGTCAAAAGGAAGTAGTATTTGCTTTCAGTTTCATTTAATGATCTTCTCTTTCATCTCTTAAAACACACCATTGGTTTCATTACCTCTTCCTTGACTTAAAACAACCACTTAAAATTAACGCTTAATTAAAATTTGTTAGACTTTATGTTTGTAAGGTCCACAAACTAGTCTAGGCTAGAGCCTTGATTTAGGTTGGAGAGGAAACTCTTCAAGGCTACAAAACAAACATAGGATTCTGTGCTAGGGAATGCCAAAAATTCCAATAAACATGGAAGTTATCCGGGACCCACCTCTAACACAGGGGCTAAACATGAGGTCGCGTGCGAAAACGTAGTGGAGATAACCCCTCCAAAGCTGGACCATATGTAGCGGGGAACGCATATAGAGGGCTTATCTTGGGATTTAGTTGATTTCATTTTCCACAGAGCTTTGTGGGTCTCTAATCCATTCGAGGTCCTTAGTTGTCTTCTAGAACACTTTCTTTCGATACCATTGATAGGTTTCGTTCTTGATACCTTTTTCATTGTGGTCCACCCAACTGTCGATTCTACCCGCTTGGTGACTGTTCGCGCGCTAACAACCTAGTTGCCTTCATTTTAGTGACTTACACAGGTGACTGTGGGGGTATAATGCGGTACCTAGGGCAGAAATTGGGCCATGATTTACAGAGTATACTCAGAGGGTTCTTCCATGTTCGAGTTTCTCTTGCACCAGTAAGTTTATCTTGCGTTGGCTGGTGTAATTGTTCTTCCAACTAGTTAGTGGTTTGATTGCTTTATCTCATAGGAAATTTTCTAGTGTGTGTTGGTTTTCAATGTTAGCAAAAGCCCTAGTGTGTCATTGATATTCTCACAAAGTGGAGGATCAAGAGCTCCACCGATCACAAAGGATTTTGGGCCTACCATTGGTTACTTTGGAGCCACCACCGCGAAGGTGAAGACTTGACCAGCAAGGGTCATTTGAGATGACCGAGCCACAGGAAACTATACTCGAACCATCTCCGAGAGGATAACATTTGAATCTGAAGGCACCAACCATATCTGACCTTGGAGCATAATCTCTAGGGTCATATAACCCTCTGATAACTGACTTGTTGGCGCCCATCATGGTATAAGTTGTCCCCCCAAGGGTAACTCATCAAGAGCGCCAAATAGTCTTGGAAGCAGCAATGGAAGAAAACATTGCTACTTCATCTAGGAGTCCTCACACTCCCTCTACGGTTGTCACCATAGGGGGTGTTCCACCTCCTAACCCACCTTCCCTAGTCTAAACCACAATGGTCTTGACCACCTCTACTTCAGGTAGTGGTTCAACTCCATCTATGGCGGCGATCACTGCTCCGTTCACCTAGAGTGCGACAGGCCCTCTGTTTTCATACAGGATGTCCAGTTTAGATACGAACTCGGTCCTGTCCTACTCCACCTTGTAGACCATGGGTCTAGGGGAAGGGAGCTCTAACGCTCCTCTACAAGGGTCCATGGGGGGCACCTCAGCCCCCTATAATGCTTTCCCTTATGGCGAGGGTCATATACTTCCATCCTCCCCTCACTAGGCGGTGCTCCTCAACAGCTCGTCTGGTCAAACATGAACTACAACTGGTCAGGAGCAGGTAGTCAAGGACCTTCTTCCAATACCAAGCTGGTGGGTTCTTTGTCATTCTCTTTGTTTGATGCGTTTGGTAACAATGCATTCTCGTCAGCTGTCATCTCGGCTGGTGGCAACCCTGATTTTTTATCTCTATAATCCGTGGTAGGGATCAATCCCCTCATCAGGGATGTCGAACAAGGACAACCCCTTCCATGGCCAATGGAACCCCAGGAAAGGCTCAGTACCTATGCCCATAGGATCGGCTGGGGGCAACCCCTTCCAGAACCTTTGGAATGAAACGTCGGGAGAAATCCCTTCTCATCCCTCAACGTCCTACTATGGGAGTCAGTTGATGATGTCTGAACAAGTGCAGTATCCGTACGTTGGCCATAGCCATGGTATTTACCAGAACCTTGGTTAGCAACCTAACTTTTCCTGGCAACCTAGTGCCATTCAAACCCCAGGATCCTTTTTCCATGTACATAGTCAACAACCTAAGCTATTGTTTCTGGCAACGTTGCATTTTCCATACTTGTCAAGATTATTGAACGATCCCATTTGTCATGATCCATGTTGGCCTCCCATGCCGACCAAGTTTCCCTCAGACATTCCAAAGTTCAAAGGCAAGCCTAATGAAGATCCAGCG
Source organism: Picea engelmannii (assembly GCA_009831015.1). Classification (NCBI taxonomy): domain Eukaryota; kingdom Viridiplantae; phylum Streptophyta; class Pinopsida; order Pinales; family Pinaceae; genus Picea; species Picea engelmannii. The sequence goes on from ML805543.1 coordinate 322,373, forward strand.
ATCATGTGACCACCTTCCACCTATGGTGCTCGTCCAACTCGTTGAGAGATGACTCTGTCTAGTTGTGTTTGTTTCAATGCACTCTTATCGGGAGTGTCGCGAAATGGTACATCGAGCTAGACTACTCCAGATACTCTACTTTTGGTGAATTGGCAATGGTTTTTCTGAACCATTTTCAATTACCTGTGAGACACGATGTCGGCATTGAATTGCTGGCCAACTTTGAGAAAAAAAAGGCTGACCACATCTCAGATCACATCTGAGAATGGCGGTGGAGGAAGAGTTTTATAAAGGTACCAATACCACCGGTTTTTCTACTAGAGTGGTTCATCAAGTCTTTGGTCCCTCAGTTGTCCAAAGACGTTGCAATGTTAGGAGTATTCTCTAAGGAAGAGGCGATAATGAGAGCTCAACAACTAGAGCTAATATACTCTCAGTCTAGTTTACTTTAAGAAGTTTTTCCAGATTCGTCGTGCTCTATACTTGTCAAGACCAGACAGAAGTCTGGACCACATGCTGATAGTATCGTTGGTTCAGCACAAGCGAAGCCTGTTGATCAGATGTCAAATAAATTGTAGCAATTGTTGATACAGCAGAAAATAGCTAACCAAACTCCTAATTTGGCTACTCCCCCTACTCAAATGTCATATGTACACACTGTGTAGTCGACAAACCTGAAACCTAACCAATAGGATGACGGAAAGAAGAAACATCGAAAAAAGGGTAAGGGGGATAAGGAACCCACCAACAATGATGGTAGGGGAAACATAGAGAGAAAGAATTTGAAGTATCTATGTAACCATTTCATGGAAGACCACCCAACTCACATGTACCCCCGACTCACGGAGGACCAAAAGTTATTTGCACGACAACAGCCTACGGTGTTAACGAACCTGTTTCCTCATAGGAAAAATCTAACTCAAGCCTCTTCGAACGTAGATGGGGGTAGTCAGGGACCCCCTTCTTTGTCTAATAATCCCTCAACCTTGAATGTTTATATGTTGAAAGGTGACGCCTACATAGATACTAGGGCACATGATTATGGAATGCCAATCACTTCTGAGAAGGGTAAAGAAGTCAAAAACCCATCTGTTCCTCTCAAGATCAAGAAGACGTTGTGAGAAACAATGACATGCATCCTAAAAGAGGCGTTAACGAAAGATTCACATAATCCAAACACAAGGGTCACCCAGAATTACTTTGTGGTGGAGGATTTGTCACAAACCCCTTGCGCAATGTCTTCTTTGGAATTCCTCCATAGATGCCCTTCGCAGAGAAAGGCTCTAGTAGCTGCAATAGGATCCACTAAGACCTGTAATCCAAGAACGATCATGCTCGATACGACCGACTTAAAACCTCATCTCCCCTACTACGTGGCGTTTCAGATAGTAGTGGCTTATACCATGAAAACTTTTAGACGAAATATTTTCCACATGGTGGTTGATGAGGGTGCCTCGACATGCGTGATGTCATTGGTGTGTTGGAAGGCCATTGTCCAACCAGTTTTGTCTTTGTCACCTACTCTTCTTACCACTTTTGATGGTCATTCATTCCGACCACATGGAATCATCCCTTCTTTCCCTGTACAGTTAGGGGGGAAGACTATGTGCGTCGAGGTTGAAGTGGTCGATGCACCTCTCGACTACAATATCTTGTTAGGAAGGAGTTGGACTTATGCCATGCATGCAATGGTCATGATAGTTTTTTGGGTCTTGTTATTTCCACATGAGGGTCGAATCGTGTCCATTGATCAACTATCCTTCTCCCATCCTGACCCTTCATTGGGGGCATCCATGGTCTCGATGATTGATAACCCACATCCCGACATTGTCAATGTAGGGGTTGGTTTGTGCCCACCTTTGATGGGTACTTTCGATTACTTGCCTCCTTCTGGTAATTTTAATTTCATATCGGCTTTCCCTAACCAGCCTAAGATTGAAATATTTCAAGTGTCGTCGTTCCACACGAATTTTCTTTCATGGATGGTTTTTCGGGATACAATCAAACATAGATTAAGCTTGAAGACCAGCATAAAACCGCTTGCATTTGTCCATGGGGTACATTCTCTTATCAGAATATGCCTTTTGGCCTCAAGAATGTTGTAGCCACCTTTCAGCGGGCCATGTCTTTTTCTGTTCACGACCTAAGACACATAATCGAGGATTATCTCGATGATTTAGCATCACAATCTCGTAAGAGAGTTGATCATCCCACACACCTCTGACTTATATTTGAGCGATGTCACTACTATCGGATTCGCTTGAATCCAAACAAGTGCAGTTTTTATGTGACGTTAGGTCGTCTTCTAGGTTTCATAGTTTCGACAACAGGGATCATGGTCAATCCTCTAAAGGTTGAGGCGATAGTTCGATTTCCTCCCCCGTGCACAGTCCCTCAGCTTTAGAGTTTACAGGGAAAACTGAACTTTTTACGTCGTTTCATCGCAAAATATGCCGAGATCACTAAAGGGTTTATGTGTTTACTTAAGAAGGACATTCCCTTCCATTGGGACAAAGCTTCTCAATGCTCTTTCGAAGCGTTGAAATGCGCCCTCACGTCTGCCCCTCTACTTTGGCCACCTAATTATAATAAAGATTTCTTATTGTATCTAGCCACCGTAGAGTCGACCATCGGTATGGTCTTGGTTCAAGAGGATGATATTCTTGTAGAACATGTGATTTATTACCTGAGTCGAGGCCTGGTTGGACCAAAACCCAACTACTCCCACATTGAGAAATTGGCGTTGGCAGCAGTACATGCTATCCAACGGCTCTATCATTACATTCTGCTGCGTAAAACCACCTTCATCGTCGTTGTGAATCCATTTCAATACATGCTGACATGATGTGTTATCGGCAGAAAGATCAGTAAGTGGAAAGTTATCCTTTAATAATTTTACTTGGATTTTGTTTCCGCTAAGTCCAAAAATTCACTAGTCTTTGTAGAACTCATTTCGAAACTTCCAGTCAAGTCAAGTGATGTTATATCTAAAGAGTCACCTATTAAAGGAGATATGTTTTTGATTGCATATTCGGACCCCTATTATGAAGATATACTATTATATATCCAGACTTTGAAGTGCCCCACCTCTGTTTCTTGTGATGAGCGTCGACATATATGCCATCAGGCCAAGAATTATCTCATACTCACAGACACTTTTTATTGTCGAGGTGTAGATTGCATCCTTCATCGGTGTCTCACTCATGAAGAAGAGGAACTCGTGCTCAATGAATTCCACATGGGATCATGTGGTGGTCATTTTTCTGGGTTGGAAACAACCCAAAATATTCTACGAGCCAGTTTCTATTGGCCAACGTTAATCAAGGATTGCGTTGAATCGATCAAGAAGTGCCACCTGTGTCATATATTCTCTCAGAAGATGAGGGCACACCCTGCTCCCATGTTTCCCGTCGTCACAGTTTTCCCCTTCACCAAGTGGGGGATTGATTATACTACATGCCACCCCGCCTTAGCAAGGGGGTATCGTTATATCATCGTAGCAATAGACTACTTCACAAAGTGGGTCAAAGCTATGCCAACGTTTAAAGATGATGGAAAGACAACATCTCTCTTTTTGTTCAATCAGATAATATCAAGGTTTGGTATCCCGAAGGAGATTGTCACTGATCATGGCAGTCACTTCCAAAACAAAATAATGTCTGAGTTAACATCAAATCTTGGATTGAGGTAGGAGCATTCATCACCCTACTACCCACAAGTGAATGGTCAGGTGGAGGCTATGAATAAATCCCTCAATACTATTATACAACGAATGATCAATTCAGCCAATTCAAATTGGAATTTGATGTTGTACTCTGCATTGTGGGCCTATCAAACGTCTGTAAAGATTGCAACCAATTTTTCACCTTTTCAACTCTTTTACGGGTTGGAAGCAGTCTTGCCAATAGAGTTCTAGATCCTATCTCTTAAATTGGAAGTATATTTATTGCCAAACACTTCACTTCTTGAGGAACGCTTATTATATCTCGAACATCTCAATGAGAAATATCGTGACGTAGCCTTGGCTAACAAGGCTCACAAGAAAAGAGTCAAGTGTTAGTATGATCGGTTTGTTCGTCCTTAGATTTTCTTTGAGGGCGACCTTGTCCTAGTCTACGACCAAGATAAGGACCCTCTGGGGGTAGGCAAGTTCAAACCCATGTGGTTCGGACCCTTCATCGTGAAGGAGGTTTTAAATAAGGGTGCTTATCGTCTGGTTGACTTTGAAGGGAAAGCTTTGGTGGAGCCTAGAAATGGGCTCTACCTCAAAAAGTATTACTCATAGGTGGGTCACCTTAGGTGAATTATTGTACATATGTATAGTTATTATATGTAAATGTGTTGAACCTACACATAATATATCTAGCTAGAAAATACCACACACATTTGCAGATATAAATTGAGAAAGAAGAAGCAAGAGAGAAAGAATGGAAGAATTCTCATTAACTGTTGTGAAAAATGAATAGTTTACACATGATATACTCTGTATATATCAATGATTTCACACTAGAGGTGAACCAATGTGCCATAGTGGTGGTCTAGAATGATTTGGACACACACCAACAGTTACGGGAGTGAACTTCCACCTATTCTAGTCTCTCAAGCAGTTACAGGAGTGAACTGCCACCTATTCTAGTCTCTTAGGCAGTTACAGGAGTGAACTGCCACCTAGTTGAGTTAACTAGTCAAGTAGTCTTTAGTTAACTGACTGAACATAGAGTAGTGATGATTTAAATAATGGAATCAAGGGTAATGCACCAGTCTAGTGATGATCCCAAGGAAAGTGTGCATTAGCTGGTGATGATCCTAATGTTGCATGGTGACAAAACCAATGCAGCATCTAAACTCAACTCAACTAGTCAAACTGAAGTGTCAATTGAAAGAGAATATTTTCCAGGTGGAATATTCTCTCCTAAAATATAGGAGACAGGATAATGACTAATTATGACTAATAAAAAAGGAAAAACCATAGGAAAAATAAATCCTAGGTGTGTGTGAAGTATCTCCAACATCCCCCCTGAACATCACTATGGTGAAAATAAAGAATGGGTCTGAACAATGAGGCCATGTTAGGTACCCAAATACAAAAGATACACTAAAAATAAAGTGAGGAAAGAGGGAAAACCTCATGGGGGAAATCCCCCCTCAAGGTACAATGTATGTAAAAAAAATTGAGAAGGAACAAAAAACAATTGCTAAGCAACCTTGTCCTTCACTCCAAGAAGACCTCGCAACTGTGCAAGTTTGTGCTCGTTGAAGATTTTGTTGAAGATGTAGATGTCTTCACTGATCTGATGAAGTAGATGCATCATTGAGATGTCCACACATATCCACTTTCTCTTCTTATAATGAATAAGATCCCAATAAAGTTTGGATGAAATTTTGAAAACCGTGCGGTGGTTTCCGAAAAAAAACGCAAAAATTTTGTTGAATTTAAAACGATCATAACTTCAATTCCCGGACTCCATTTTGGACGATTGTTTTTTTGAAATTGGATATTTTCCTGAGAGAAATTCAAATATCCAATTTGTTTCTGCAAATTTTTCTCAGCAAATATCATAATTGAGTATGATGTTCGCTGCTCCCTTTTTGTCTCCTGAGATGCATGCATTGTGCATGCAAAAGTGTCTGCATGTGACTCCTGAGATGCATGCCATATATCTTCCACATGAATTTCAGAAAACAAATCTGAAATGGACTAGACATCATCTTCAATTAATGGAATACAAATTTCTACAAATACTTTTGTAGAAGACTCTTCATAATAAGAGGCTTGATCTTCTGATGGCTTCTCTTCTGGCTCTATCTGTTCAACCTCCTGCATGAAATCTTCACAATATTCTTTATTCCTGAATAGAAACTCCAATCTGGTCCATAATTCATTTGGAGTTGATTCTTGTGAGTCATCATATACTTGGTGGAGAATTTCTGGAGAGATAGACAAGAAGATAAATCCTATGGCCATATCTTGTCTATTGAGAAAGTCATTTTTCTCATCGACGGAATCAGGATCTACTTCCATTGCCATTTTTATTTGGTATAAGCCTCTACTTTTGAGAATAAGTAGAATATTTGGCTTCCACTCCAAACAGTTTTGAGGCATGAGAAGTATTATCGGTGAGTAAAACATATATTCCATCTTTTTTGCGTTCTTCAATCTTCAATACCTGCAAAAATAATTTGGTGTAGCTTTTGCTTAGCAGTCTGTCATCTTTGATACCATGTAAATATGTTGAACCTGCATATAATATATCTAGCTAGAAAATACCACACACATTTTCAGAGATAAATTGAGAAAGAAGAAGCAAGAGAGAAAGAATGGAAGAATTCTCATTAACTGTTGTGAAAAATGAATAGTTTACACATGATATACTCTGTATATCTCAATGAGTTCACACTGGAGGTGAACCAGTGCACCATAGTGGTGGTCTAGAGTGATCTAGACACACACCAATAGTTATGGGAGTGAATTGCCACCTAGTCTAGTCTCTCGGGAAGTTACGGGAGTGAACTGCCACCTAGTTGAGTTAACTAGTCAACTAGTCTTCAGTTTACTGACTGAACAAAGAGTAGTGAGGAGTTAAATAAGGGAATCAAGGGTAATGCACCAGTCTGGTGATGATCCCAAGGAAAGTGTGCATTAGATGGTGATGATCCCAATGTTGCATGGTGACAAAACCAATGCAACATCTAAACTCAACTCAACTAGTCAAACTGAAGTGTCAACCGAAAGAGAATATTCTCCAGGTGGTATATTCTCTCCTAAAATATAGGAGACTGGATAATGACTAAATATGACTAATAAACAAGGAAAAAACTTAAGAAAAATAAATCCTAGGTGTGTGTGAAGTAACTCCAACATTATGTAGTTTACTTTGTGTCTTTTTGTTTTATGGACGTATCATTTTTTATGTCATCTTTTTCACTGTGGAAGATGTCAAGTGAATCAGAGGTGTTGGTTGGGTTCGCGGACGACACTAGCTGACACACTCGAAGGGTCTCTTCTGCATCTTGGGTGATCTTCACACCTTAGGGACAGTTGTTATCTTCTGGAGGTATCTGCTTAGGCGACGACACAAACAATTTTGTCGAATACAACACAGTGATAGAGTTTCTTCATGACGCTTTGTCGCATGGTATCTCTCACCTTTGAGTCTACTTAGATGCTCAGCTAGTTGTGTCCCAGTTAAATAGGGTTTACCACATTTATGATCCGACTCTACACTGACGATTTCTTAGGCTACGTCTTTTAGAATGAAGATTTGATTACATTACGTATATCCATGTTCATAGGAGATTAAATCAAATCACTGATACTCTAGCTGATCACATTTTAGATTGGCATATTGCTCAAACGTAAGAAAAAACACACACATACACGTGTAAATACATTTGTAAATAAATGTAATCCATAAGAAATAAAAAGATTTAAATACATATATGTATAGATATATATATATTGAATGTCTCAGAGTACATAGGTGGGCGCAAGTGCCTCAAAAAATAATATGTCTGGTACACATCATGGGGCTTATTCCCTTAAAAATATACAAAAGTGCCCTCACCACGTAAGTAGTCCATCCTAGCTAAGGGCGGGGCCTGTTGTCCCTACCATAGTGAAAAACGGTGTTTTCCAAACACCGGAAGAGTTGGAACCAGGTCTGTGGCACTCCAACTACGTGAGGTTGCATCGATGGCGGGAGATCCTCGATCTCTACCATAGGGATTGCGCAAGTGAGTGCGGTGAGATTCCGCTCTACCCGTCTCAAAACTCTCTTAGCCTCTCCAGCTGGAGGTCCCCCTACTACTACTGCTAGTCCGACGGCTCTGGATAGTACTTCCATTGGTCGAGGATGTTGCCTGGTCCTCGAGAAGTTTGTTGGACACACCGATCCCACATCTGTACATAACAGATACATAGTTGTCAGGTAATATGGTACACATAAAAATGATATATATAAAAATAAATAAAAAATAAATAACATTAAAAAAAACATACCTATCTCTCCTCGCTCTTCTCTAGGAGGTACGGGCATATCAAGATCCCTAGAGAATTTGATCCCGGCAGAGGGGTAGTCCTCTATAGCCAGAATCTGCCGAGACCACCAGTCGAAGAAAGTATCATCAAAGGCCTCAATGGTCCTTCCTCCCCCTTGTCGCAGCAATAATGTCGCCCATTTGCACACTGCTGGGAAGGAGGCCATGTGCCCCCGTATTGTCTCTTGCCAACTAAGACTGGGTACCCTCTCGAAGAAAAAGGAGCATAGAACAGTCTCGAACCCGAAGTTTTTGTTGGTTCACCCATGATACTATGTCAGTTGTCTCTTCATGAAATTCAGCATGGTTGTGCTCCATTTGAACATTCATGCATTTAAGCACTGTACCCGACAATGCATGTGAGCCCGGGAGGCCTGATGTAAGCTCTTGGATCCAATGATTTGCCCAATAAGTAAAAATATCACTTGCAGTGATAGGTTGGAAATATTGTGGATTGGCGCATGAGAACCCACTTTATTTGTACCAGCCTCGCAGTGTAGCCTGATCAATTCAGCTATGTTGTGAGGACCAGGAGGAAAAGCATAATGGTTGACTAGCTCCCCTCTTCTAGAGAGGCCATTCAAAAAATAAATATCCTCAGTCATTAAAGTCAATGACTATCCCTCGAGCATAAATGCCTCAGCGTTGGGGTGCGAGTAATCTACGAAGGAATTCAACAGCCTAGGTTGTGCCCTCATGAGTGGACACTCAAAGAATTTCCAAAACCCGCATTGTTTTAATGTGGCGACATCAGTAGGGTATTCTCTAACCATGACATCAAGGTCCTCATGCTCCCTCTCTCTCCAATGGAAATACATCCTACAAAATGACAAGTTCAAAGGAGAGTTAAACTCTTGTTTTTCAATTTTTTCCATGTGTTTGAGGGTGTACGCGGGGTGTTTTGAGCATAGTCGCGTATGCATGCGGTCAGGTTGTTTTCTTCCCGTGGGCATACGTGTGTTGTCCTTGGACAGCCCGCGTACACACAAGGCCACACCTTTTTAAGAGTACGCACCTCCACAAAAAACTAAAATAAACAAAAAGGGAAGTATTGAATGGCAAGAGGGGTTGATTTATACTTACTTGGTCTAAGCAGAAGTTTGTTTCGTCCACTGAAGCTCCCGGAATCAACTCTTTTAGCAAAGGGTTTTTTTTGGATTTCTGGTCAATTCTCAATTTGCAATGGTGATAATGAGCTGCCAAGATTCTATTTATAGACTTTTTTGGCCCTTTTTGTCATTTTTTGATCCCTTTTGTCGTTTTTTCTGGTCTAAAAATCATTTATCATGGTTCTTGAGTTTCTTATTGGATGTTACGACACACTCCACTTTTGGTTTTGGAAACCTTTTGAGAGATGGGTCACTTTTGAAGGTCCTTTGGTAAAAGTCATTTTTCCAACCTTTTGCATCTAAGTTAGGATTCCACCTCCACTTTTTCATCTCGTTGTCTTTTCCGCTTCACCATAGGATCGATCCCACCAAATTGCAACACGAAACCGTCATCAATGCTTTAGAAGTGTTCTAATTTATTGGTAGAGCATTATTTTACATGGATACCCTAGATAGATCCTTCTTGCATTTTGGTGTCCATGCTGCCCTTAATGACTTTAGGCTTGGGAGTCCTTGTTAGTATTTTCCTGATTAGGAGTTTGAGCCTCATTTGCATGATTCATCATCACTCTTGACCTCACCCTCGAGACTCCCAAACAAAAATGAGTCTTCTTTAAGCCCTTTTCAGACTCTATAAACATGAAAAGATTGTCGAGCAATCTTGTTTCCCTTCATGCTCGCCAAACTAAAACTTGAAGGAATGTCTGTCCGACGGTATTTTACCCCTTTTTTGGTATGGACAATCAACTGTACGAATAAATATATACTCTAGGAACTTCGGTTCACTAGAAGAGTATTCTTAGGTATAAGATTAACCCTTTTTTGGGCCTGAGGGACTAAATTTACGAAAAAGGAACCCCCACGGAGTCCATAGTTAAGCTCTTTTCAGACTCCTTAAAAATGAAAAGATTACCGAGTGACCTTGTTTCTTCACATTCGTTAAACTAGTCCAGAAGAACGTTCCCTACGGAGTCCATAGTTAAGCTCTTTTCAGACTCCTTAAAATTGAAAAGATCGTTGAGTGGCCTTGTTCTTTCACACTCGTTAATTGGTTCAGAAAAACATCTATTGGCATAAGTTATTCCTTTTTTCGGACAGTAGATTAAGGAGGAAAAAGGTACACCTCGAGATATTCATCTCGCTGAGAGATTTCTACTAAGTAAATTTCACTTTTTCGAGCTAAGGAGACTAAATCTAGAAAAAGGCAGTGAGTCCATAGTTAAGCTCTTTTCAAAATCCTTAAAATTGAAAATATTTCCAAGTGATATTGTCTTTTTCACACTCGTTAAAATGGTTTTGAATAGATGTCTTTTCGATGCTAGTTTACCCCTTTTTCAAACCGACTAGACTACCTTCTAAAAAGGTACCCTAGTGGAGTCTTCTTTTATGCTTTTTTCAGACTCTCTAAAAATGAAAAAACATCGAGATTACTATCTTTGAGCTCGTTAAAATTACATCGAAGGATGTTATCATTGTGTCATGTTAATCACATTTTCATTCCTATGTCTTTGTCCTAATGTCAGCTCCATGTGGCTCTCAATTGAACCTTTGAAGCATGCCTTATATGCAAGCCTTGTATCACTTTTCCTCTGTGTCTTAACACCTTGACCCATGGAGGAATTTTCCCGAGTGTCCTCTGCCTACATATGTCTCCTTTCTCTGAGCATCAGTGTGTTCCTTGCACTAGGAACTAGTATGTTTGAGACACTCGTTCCTCCTTTGTAACGTATCATTCTTTTATTCTTTTTCAAGATTTCCAAAATTATTGAAAGAGACAAAAAAATAAAATATACCCCAAAAAGAGGATGGGAAAATTATTTTGTTTTTATGGAAACACAATGAGTCACCCTTGGACAAAGAACATCCTTTCGTTTGTTCATCAAGCTTTGGGATTTAATATGACCTTAGGAAGTTTTTCTTGCTACATAGAGTTGTGTCCTCCTCTGTTTGGTTATTCTTCCAAACATATGGAGATTTTGCGTTGCCTCCTGCATCATGAACTTATGTCAATACATGTTGCCTGAGTCACATCATTTGTCGTGCTTTTGTCCAAGGGAAATTTTTACTCAGATTGAGTCGTCCCTTCTGCAGTTTGTCTCTTGTTCTCATGCCCGACCATTATGAAATTCCAATCAAGTCCTTATTCGAAATCATTTGAAGTCCTTTGTCTGATCATCAAGATCCTCTTGTCTGTTCCCCGACGAGCCGTCAAAAACCTTAGGGTAGTGAAGTCGTACATTCACATTACACTCCTACCCTAGTTTTGAATATCTTGAAGTCATTGTTTGAGATCTGAAGGTCTCATCTCCATCCATCAGGAGTCATTAGCTTCTTGAAGATGGATACGATACATGTATATCTTTGATTTTGAGATGTAGATCCGTTGTGTATTGTTCATGGCTACACTTTACATAGTTATATGACATGTATCTACAGTGTATTTGATTGGCAACCATGATTTATTTCATCCTGAGCATGGGTATGCCTGCCTCAGTGAGACAATTGTTATTTTTGCAGATGACACCTCCTAAACTCTGGTCCTGGGCTCACTCGCTTCATACATTGGTAAATATTTGTAATGTATTTCATCCATCAGATGCTCTTCTGACCTCACACATTAGGGGGCATCGGTTATAACCCTAAATTGCACCACATATGCATACTTGGCATCAGGCCATTTTACTTGCTATTTTTGCCAAGCCATCACTAAAAGATCTTCTTAAAAAACACTATTTTTGAAGATGTGCATGCCCTTCTCCACTACTTCCCACGTACACATGCTTGTTTCACCACTATGTATCGCATAAGTACGCTAGTTTCACCATTACATCCTGCTTATACCCATAAAAGTTGCAAAAAAATAAAATTTGCAAGGGGATACGGGATTTTGGGTAGTTTCCTAACCAATTTACCACCCATAGCCCGTCACTCAACCGAATAACTATATTTTTGGCATATAAAAGGAGTTGTTGGGGTCTCATTCCAAGAGTAAACATGAAAGCAGTGAAACTCTACCCATTTCATAATTCCCCCTTGCCCCAAGAATTTGCAGCCACATTGTGAGTTTTGAGCCAGAATTCCTTATTCTTTCCTTTTTCCTCCATTACTAGCCTAATCCATTCCCTAGAGAGAGGTGAAGAGGAGAAAGATACAAGGAAGCAGTTGGATCTTGGTGAATAGGAGCCCAGGACCGGGTTCGAGGAGCAGTCACCAATCTCATATTGTAAGTGACTTTGTGAGATTAATATAAAGAAGTACCTTTTTCATCCCGCCATATGATGTGTTCAATCTTCATGTTTGATTTACATTTTATTATGAAATATAACCCACTAATTCATATATAAAATGCATGTTTGTAGTTTCTTATTTGTCTTTTGGTGAATGTAGGTTGGCCTTGGGAGGAGACTTGTAGTCGAGGAATGACTGAACACAAAGAGATCGACACCAGACACAATGTTTAAGGTAAGACTATCGGATCCCTATACTTTGTACTTTATACATGAATGTGGGGTACTATTGGGATAGTGGTTAAAAGTAGGAGACTTTAGACGGTTAGCTATGCCTACACTTTAGAACCCTAGTGTAGTCTGTAGGGGGGTTTTCCTACTATAACATGTAGTTCTTGAATTCTTCACTAATATTTCCAACTTCAAATATAAATCTACATGCACTAGAAGAATATGGTGATAGTAAAGATTGATAGCTCATAATTAAGAATACAAATTATTGGTTAATCATACAGTACTTGCACACATTAGCAATGGATGGAATTATTGACTAATATGTATTGGATCATGAATGATAGGTGGTGCTCTAGGAATCCCATGATGGACATAGAAACATACACTATAGTGAGAAGACACAACTATCACAACATACATTACATTGAGACATGTTGGATGCAAGTATCAGTCAATTCAAGGCTAGAGTGCACTCTCCACTCCATTATTCATATTATTATCTTCATTCACTCCTATCAATACATATTCTCCATTTATCTTCTATCATTTGTTTACTTATGGTTCATATATGTGTGTGTACATGTGTGTGTGTGTGTGTGTGTAGTTAAGATTTTGTACTAAAAATCTGTTATAGTTGTATTGGTCAATGTAAGAATACAAAAAAAGGTTTTTCCCACAGTCTAGGATTCATACTTTGTTAAAAATATTGATGCTTGTCTACCAAAAATGCAATTCTATCCTTTCATGAGGATTGTGAACTTTTACTAGTATAAATCCTACTTTAAAAAACACGTCAAAACCCTTAGCTTTTGCCATATCCATTAGCCCATACAAATTGATAAGAGGTGTCCACGAGATGCATTTCCATCACCAAGACCTGCATGAATCATAAAAGACAAATTCTTTATATGATTAAATAATATATAAGCAAATAAACGTGCATTTAGTTATGTAAAATACTCTAGAAAAAACTTAAATGATCGCATACCTTAATGAGCTTCTCTTTGTTTCAAGAATAGGTTATTCTCTATTGAACAGGGCCAACCACATGAAGGTGGAAGCTCATATGGCCCCTCCCCCCCACTCACATCGCTCTCAATTCCCCATACCCAACAAATGATTTTCTTTATATAGAAAACATATAGACATTCATGCATAACTAGGATAGTCATCAAAACACATGAACATATAAACATTGAAGCATATGAACATATAAACATCGATAAACATCCAAAAACAAGTCATGAATTTATACATCTAATTTTTCTTTGATTTATGTTTTTTTACATTCATAAAATTGACAATTGGGGTATCATAATCATC
>ML805543.1:338084-353460 GCA_009831015.1 Picea engelmannii
TAATATGGTAATACCATATCTCGTGTAATTTTTTTTTTTTAAACTTAATGCCATCGTTGCAATATCGATGATAGTTCGTCGGAAAAAAATTTCATTTTGACCACCGTGGAAATAGTGACGAACTTTCATCACAAGTTGCCATAGGTTTTCGTCACACATACAACATCTTTGTCGTAACTTTGGTCTTGATGAATCAATGTCGTCGCTATTGCCACGGGTATTCGTAGAAAGTTGCCATGGGTATTCAGTGCAAGTTTCCACGGTTTTTCGTCGTAGATATAGCATCTGCGTCGTAAGTTTTTGACTTGTCAAAAATTTTCGTCACAATTGCGACTAAATTTCGTCGTAATTGCCACAGTTGTTTGTTGTACTTGCGACAAGGTTTCGTCGAAATTGCGATGATGAAAAGGGTTAACCAAACTTGAAGGTGGTGACACGTGGAGAGATAATTTCGTTGATGTTTCCACGCACACCTGGATCATCGATAGAGAGACAAAATTATTCTGACGAAAAAAAAAAACTCAGCTTTCATGGAAATTGTGACGAATAAGTTTGGCAATATCAACGAAAAAACGTCGCAAATTTGGTCATATGTACTAGTGATTACACTATTGCTCTTTACCTGTCTGTGTAGTTGTGAAAGTTGGTGCGTTAATTTCTTGTCCACTTGGTTCCTCTCGCAGTTCACCCTCCTGAGCTACATTCTCTTCAATTTTGAGAAGATAATATATAAGTATAAGTCAGGAAATAAATATCTACAATCACAGTAAATATTTCTAATTGTGAAGCATACATACCGGAATGGGCACTCTGCTCTCCACTATAATTGGACATCTGCACCCTTGTATGATGTGGTGTCTGCTGAATACCGCTAGATTCATTGTTGTGGTAGCATTGTTGCTTGAAAACAAACATAAATACTTAGTTAAGGGTGATATAATAAAATATGAATAGACTTTACAATAATGCTACTGCAGTTTCCTTATTCATTTTATTTACCTGCGTGGCTACGGAGATAGGAGTCTGGCCCAATATTTTTCTATATTCAATCATACTTTTAAAACCGTGCTTGTAACCAAGCTTTAGGTCCTCCTCGGTGGAAGAATTGTCGAACATATTTAACTGCAATGCATAACACCATTAAAAATATCAATAACAAAAACATATATTTGTTCGCTACTGTTAAATAAATATTAACCATAGTTAATCATTTAAATCTTATGATTCGGTCTTTTATTTTTCCATAGCCACCCTGGCCTAGTTTATGCTACCTGTGTTTTTCCACTCTAGCCTTGGTTGATTTGGAGGTGTCTGGTAACCTACATATGGAATTTTTGAAAAAAATTAGATATCAGAATTGTTACTTAAATTAAGAAAGAAAAACATAAATGGTCATATTTCATTGATAATATGGCATGTGTTGTACCTTGCTTGACCAACTCCTGGATGACTTCCTTGTTTTTTAAACAATTTATCCTTTGCATCCTCTATCAGGGCCTTCCACTCTTTCTCCAGAACCATGGGAGGGCGCTCATGCTTGAGGTCTAATTGCAATTTCTCCCTATATTGGGCCCTGGTATATTTTAAATTCTCGCCGACTAACTTTGTAACCACTTTCTTGTTGAAAGTGTTACCGAACAAGTTTACCATGTGGTCTATTAAATCATCCTTATTTTTTTCTATCTTGGCCATTCTACCATGTGCGAATGGTGGGGCCAAATGACTCCAATGCTTTGTCATTTAAGTTTCTATAGAAAACATTGTTTCCTGCAGAAACATGTTATCCATTAATTTATAATAATCTCAACAAAAGTCCATTTCAATTTCATGAAAAAATGAATCAATTAATTAACAATTACCTTCAATCTTATGAATCTTGATCAGAACACATGCATCATCCACCAGAAAGGTGAAATCTAGTGATCCAGGGCTTTTAGTTCATTCTTCTCCATGCATAATAGTTTCATCTCCATCTACAGTACGTTCCTCTCTGGAATCATGTGGAGTCCCAAGCTCCGGCTCATCATGCTCCAGCATGTCATGCCGGTCAAAATAATTTCTCTCATCAATGGATTTGAGGGGAACCTCAGGAGGCTCAAAAAACCTCACTTGCACTTTGTTATGTTGACATTTTTTTTTCATTAGACCATCACTGCTACCTATAGCAGTTGCAAGATCGGCAGGTTCCTTGCGCACGGGGTTTAAAAAATCCTACAAACGGAAAGTTTTACTTTATCAGATCATATAAAAAATATAAAACAAAAAAACGGATATGAAATTGTCATAGCTGATAAAAATATGTGAAGATGCCACTTACCCCAAAATTAATTATTGTATTTTGTAGCTCTACAATTCTTGCCCTGTCCTCCTATGTCAAGGGTCTTTTTTCTAAGAAAACCTAGATATTCTATGTTATCCTTCTTCAAGTCCTTCGTTACAGTTGTCATTGGTGTTATAACCCTATAATTTATAAGATTGACTGGTGACTAAAATGTTGTCTCTTTAGTGTTTTTGTTTTTCAAATGATTTTTTATTCTGCAAATAATCTGAGAAAAGAAAAAGAAAAAAAAGAAAAAGAAAAAGAGAAAGAAAATAAAATAAAAAGAAAATAAAGAGAATAAAAGAGGGCATAAAAGAAATTCAATAGAGCCCCATGCAATAACAATGAATTGGCCCATACAGTCTAAGAAGGGCCAAGTCCTTTTAAATTTATGTTGATAGGAGTAGTGAATAAGCTTGGCTAAAGTGTTTAATCTTAGACAAGTGATTTAGGTTAGCTAGTGAATAAATTTGACCAAACTGCCTAATATTTTTCAGATAACCCTAGGATAGAGTAATTTCTCAGTCCAACAGTTTAATCTGGGCTAAATTTCATAGGTGATTAGGTTAGAACATAGGGTAGTTTGATTTACCTCAATAAAACAAGCATGATGATCGATGTTGAACCACACCTTTGATGTTTAACCCCCCCATGGTGATAAAGACAGGGAAATCTTGGGCAAAACCCAAAAAACACACTTATCCTAAGTTCCGAGAAAATATGGTTTTGCACTCACCGAATAAAGACCGCGCATAGATAAACAGTTGGAGAGCGGGCGTCCAGATCTACGGCTGGCAAGATTTTTCAAACCCCCTGACCGTTCTACCTTTAACGGATGGGGGGGGTCTGGAATCGGAGATAATGATGGAACACATCTAAACGGCTGAGGTGCCAGTGCTTTCATCNGGGGGGGGGTCTGAAATGTTGCTTAAATATCGTGCACAGATCTACGGTTCAAGAGCAGGCACGCTAATGGATGGCTCATAGTTTTTTTTGGACCCCCCAACCAATCTATTCTTAATGGAGGAGGGGAGGTCCGGAATTGAATATTTTTTGGTGGGCCCTTTATCTCTACGTGGCAGGAATTTATTGGTCTGAATCCCACCGCTTATTACTGTTTGACATGCCTCGTCACCCCATGACATCATTTTCCACCCCTTTCCCTAAGGGTCACATCTTATAACTCTCTTAGTCCTTTCCCCCTACTCATTTGTTACAAGTCCCTTCACTGTGGTTTTTTCCCCCAATCAATACTCTCCACGTCACCCGGTCATATTCACCAGTCATTGTCACCTACCATCTCACACTCCAAATGACCCGTTGGCCATTTATTACTAGCTAATTTATTCGTTAACCTGTTGACCTGTCTCCCACACCCAACAAATATCCGTTTGCTCAAAACTTCCTTCACCCTTCATTCCCTCATCATTTACCCTATTGCTGCACCAGAGAATTTTTCCCCGTTTTCCTCTCTGTTGCAGTCAGTTACCCAAAGCCATAGTGATCCCCGCTAGCTTTTGTTTTACTTGTAGGTATTGTCATAGTGATGGTGCCAAAATCAAAGAAAATAGAGGCCGACGAAAATCCTTTCCTCCCGCCTTTTATTGACCTTGATAGGATCCATCTCGTTGACAAAGACCATTTAATCGCAGACACCATATGCAAATTCGACTTCGCGGACTTACAGTCATGGCTCAAAGAATTTTTCTTAGACCATAGCGATGAAATTGGCCTTTGGGAGTCCAACCCTCCTCTATTTTTTTTCCCCCAAGTTCACCATTTCCCTGAATTCACCCTTATATGCCAGACCCATTACATCCCCAACCAAAGAGCCATAGTGTCATCATTAGGAGAAATTATTTTCCTCATCACACCTAAGACCATTGACGAGATGATGTATATACCTAGAGCCGAATCCGCCTCACCTTTCAATCTTGAAATCCTCACAGAACTATACTAGAAGCTATCGTTCCCCCAAAGAGCTCAGATTTTTGAGTTTTTTCTCCCACAAGCCGCTCAGATCCCCACTACAAATCCCCTGTATCCTTCCTCCTTGTTCTCAGTAAAGGGAAACCAGGTCATTTCGTCGCTCTATGCCCTGCTTGGGTATTTTTCGGATCAATGGGTAGATGAACCCATATTGGGTTTTCTATCCACTTTCTCCACAGATGAGAAACCCACCACTCAATTCGATTACAACACTTTCTTGGAAGAAATAATTCATGAACAATTCTCAAATTTTGCCACAGAAGGCATGTTCCGGTATTCCTCAATACTGGCTTACATGTTCATCTTCTTCCAAGTAGACAAATTTTCCTTTTCAATGCAGAAGATGGACACGGATGGGAGGCCGCAGGCAGTAACGACGTGGACTTTGCTGCTCAACCAAAACTCTACAGAATTCAGTTTCAAGCAGTTTATCAAGCAGTTCTACCACCCAATGATGAGCATACTCAGTGGTAGACCCAAGCCAAGAATAAATGAGGAGATTCAGAGGATCCTACACCTCTTAGACCTTGCAAAAATAGGATACTGGTACCTGTACCAAGACCACACAGAGATCAGAATGTATGTGTGTGAATTGGCTCCATAAAAGTTACCCAAGTATATTCCCGTGATGATATTTTCTCTAGAATACATAAGACAAATGATTAATTAAGATGACATAAATTTTGTGTCTCTAAAAAAGAAGCAGTAGTTCAGAATCAAAGGGAAAATAGGATCTTTCATCTGCAATAGCCGAGGCGTCGGGGAGGAAGAAGATAGATTGCTGAAAGAGATGAAGTTTCAGAGCAGTTTCATATGGAATTATGTCCCATGCGGGATAATTTCAGAGATGAGAGTTAAAAACAAGAATATCCCATATGTTCACACACCCAAGCCGGAGGTAGAGAAGTTCTCCAACCAAACAGAATGGGAGCCAAGCACTCTGGTCGAGACAGAACAGTGGGACCTTTCAGTCATTGTCTCACAGATGACTACACCACAGGTTCCCAAGGACAAAATGCCCAGGAAGGACACTTCACCTTCCATCACTGAAGTATCATCTGAAGAGTTCCAATTACACACCAAGAGGCCAAAAACCAGTCACGCACCTGACACGATTGGTGAAAAGGGAATTCAATCCACTACAACTATGGAGGTTTATCAGTGGCTCCTTAGTACAAGCAGAAAACAAATCATGACTACAGTATTACCCAAGAACCCTACAGATACTCCACCAGTCAACCAACCGAGCAAAACAGGACCAAAATTGAGTATTTTTGAGAAGTATGATTTGATCAAAAAGAAAAATCAAACGTTGAACAACAACACGTATGCTCAGTTCTGGAAACAAACATCAACTGCACAACACAGACTATTGTCTACATTCGACACTGAGAAGGGAAGAATGCACATGTAATTTCTACAAGAACAGGTGCTAGACCTGAAAGTAATCACCGATTACAAAAGGGCAACATTTGAATTTTAGACTAAAGATGTGCATCCAGCTGATCAAATGGATCTGCACAGGAAAACTGGAGAAATGGTTTTCTCCACATTGGAAAATGCTTCTACTTCTGCCTCCAAGTTACAGGTATCTTTGAACAATGTCCAGACGCAATTAAAGTTAGAAAAAATATCATCCTTTGCCAAGGATAACAGGATTAAGATGTTGGAAGAACTGGTCCTCAAGATCAGGTATGATCCCTCAAATGTGAAAGCAGTCGAGAAGATGCTCAAAAATAAAAATGCCGATATCGCATCTCTGAGGAAATAGTTGAAGCTGCCACCAACAGAAGACTCACAGGAAAAGGAAATAGCGGAGACAGAAGGAGAAAAGGATGAGATGCTCAAGCTAATCATAGAGAAAAACACACAGTTGAAGAAAACAGAAGCGAAATTGGAGAAACTAGTGAAAGAGAAGGAACATTCAAAGCCCATGGAAGTCATTCCACTGAGTGAAGTTCCACTGGTATGAGTAAGCACAACGTCTGTAGCAGAAATTCCCTTGGCAACTCCACTGAAACCTCTGGAGAAGACAGTAGAATTGACAAAATCCATGGAAGAAATGAATTTGCAAGAGACAGAGATTAGCATACTTAAAAAGGAGATTGAGAACCTTCAGGAACTCAAATATTCCTTCCAAACCAGCTACTCCAAGGAAAAACAAACGTCAGACAGGCTCAAGCAGGAATTGAAACAGCTTCAGAAGCAAACAGTGGCAGGAAAAACACTTGCTGAGGTGAAGGAAAGTGTCTGGACAGACATCACCAAGTCCATGAATGAAATATGGCCGATGATACAAATTATGTTCGAGAAAAACGAGCTAGTGCAAATAAGTAAGCAAGCTATCGAGAAGATAAGAGCAGAACTGGGAGAGATGCCCACAAAAGCTACTGAGATCATCAAATTCCTGAATTCCAAAACCAGAGAAGAGCTAGAAGATTTGAAAATTGAAGATAGAACAGAGACCATCCTTGAGGTCAAGAGGGTCCTGACCAAGAGAGGACTGATGCTACAGCTGGAGGAAAAGGTTCAGAATATGGACATAGGAGTGAAAATATTTTTCAGCAAGATCGAAGCTCTACAGAAGAAGGGCCTTCTTAGTTTAAGAGTTATAAATGACAAATTGATGACACTGCCCGATTATAAAGAGAAAATAGCCACTGTGGCTAAAGATAGCTTGAAATTATCAAGAATCCAAGGCAGTATCACAGGCAAGGAATTCTTAGATGCTTTATAGTTAGACATCAGCATACAGCATGAGATCCAGTACATCTTCATCGTCAAGCCAACTTTTGCCAAGTACACAGAGATGGACGAAATATATCGAAGATTACTCAATGTCGTCATTCCCAGTCACCTTCGATGGGAAGAGATTTGTAATCTGATCGAGTAGTTGATAAGGTTTCCAAGCCTAGTCAGCTATCCAGTTAGACGAGGTTGTGTAGAGGCCTCACCAACGGTTCACCCCAGAAATTGGCATGAAACTTCGACACATCATCGAACAGTTTCCTAGATTTTTGTATCTTGTTAAGTTAGTTAGCTAAATTTAGATTTGCCACGTCCTGATCTTTAATGATAGGATCATTTGTAATTTTGATTATAAATAGTTCACACTTTGAAGTACTGAGGGTTGATCTTTACACCCTGCAAGCTACAAGACTGTAATATTTTTATCTAGAGATCTTCCATTAATACAAAGAGAAGTTTCGCAGGATTCTCGCATGTTATTCATTGGTGATGTTTTCTTTTCTATGTTAAATGTTCTTCTAGCTCAGTTGTCGTATTATTTTCTAAATCTAATATTTGAAATTAACGCATGCTACATGATTTATCTTTGTATACCATGTTTCTAACTTTGAAAGATTTTAATGTTTATCTTCTGATATTACAGTGGAGAAATTATTAAATGCTTCTTTACTTTAATTGATTTTCTCGTCTTTTCTTCTATTCATCACTTTACTGCTAAATAATCCAATGAATGCATTATCTTGCCCTGTGAAAAGAATATTTTGTTTCTGGTTTATATTTCTATCTTTATAATACAGACCCCAAAGCCCAATGGATGTGTAAATCCCTTTCATCCAACTTAACAAAAACCACAACAAAACTTTCAATCTTATTTGATTTTATATAACTAGCCTAACATTTAAAAGTTAAACAAATCTAAATCATATAGAGAGATCCCTCTCTGAAGCTGGAAGGGATAGATTCCAGTTTCGAAGTGGTTGATTAAATTTACCTCTCGTAAATTTCTTCTTTACTGACATCCTCTGGGAATTTACAGAGTGTTAACATAGTGGCGACCATACTGGGGAACTGAACAAATTTTCAACCCCATGTTTTCTTTTCCCTAGAAGAAAACTTCATTTTTGAAAAAATTGCAAATCTGAGAAAGAAATAATGTTTAGAGGTTGTTAAAATCTTGTACGTATTAATTTCAGACTCACAAAACTAAAAATTATATATATATATAGATATAGATATAAATAATAAATCTAGCTCCTAAAAGAGCTTATACTCGATCACACCCAGATCCGGAGCCTACAGTGGCAACTGATAACCCAGAAAAACTTCTCAGAAAGAAGACCTTCGCAGAAATTTCAGTGACTAATAGTCCCCTTCACAGGTCCCCTTCTCTTCCAGAAGATCTTGTTTCCCTTCGAGATCTTTACTTTGACACCATTTTCGAACAAAGCTTGTTTAGAACAAAGTCAGATAGCTTTGTGATTGAAACCATTTTAGACCCAACCATCCTACAACCCCGGACCCATGAAATACTATCTCCTATTGCAAAACCTCAAACTGCTCACTCTGTGTTAGCTAGTACCTCATCCCCCTCATCTTCTGTCATCACCCCGTCTATCACGTAGGTTGTTGTCCCAGCTCCTCCATGTATCATGGCTACAAGATATGCTCCCTTGCTATTGGCCGCACCTCTACATGTTATGCCCTAGGACTATCAAATGAGACTCCCACAGCTCAATGGTACAGGCCCCTTAAATGCATAGCAACACGTTGATAAAATGAATGATTATTTTGACTTACAGGAAGTAGAGGAAGCTGATGTTCAAATGAGACTTTTTGCACAGAGTCTGACTAGGGATGTTAAGAAATGGTATAAAGGATTGTGTGTTGCATCAGTGCTCAACCTTACATCGTTTCAAAGAAGTTTTCTAGACAGATGGGAGGTAAACAAAAACCCTCTCCAAATCTTATCAGAATACGAAAACATCAGAAGGAATCAAGGTGAGACAGTACAAGACTATTGCACCCACTTCAACAATATGTACAATGCGATTCCAGCTGACATTAAACCCCCACAAGGTTTAGCATTGATAAAATTCCCTGATGTATTTGATGCTGACATGTCATATCAGTTAAGGGAGAGAAACTCCACCACCCTGGAAGACATGCAGAAAAGCGCAATAAGTGTGGAGGCCAACCTGTTGGCTAAAAGGGCACAACAGAGGATGGAAAGGAGAGTTACAATTAAAGAGGAACCTTCCACATCTTCTTATGACTCCAAATTGGAATCTTTAGCCAGATCAATGGAAAGGATGATGGAGAGACTTACTATAGACGAAACAAATCCTCCTAGAGAAAACCAACTTGCCCCACAAATTCGAAATCCTAACTTTAGAAGGAATCCTCCCCAAATCAGGAAAACAGATCCCAGGGATCAAAGAGAACAGATGGGTCCTGATCAATAGATCAGACCACCTCTACAAGAAAATTATTCCAATGAAGGAGAAGAGGTAATTGAAGAATTGGAGATACACACATAAACATCATGGGCATTCACGATAATGAAACCATTTTCCTTACTTAGGAAGAGAAAGAACTTTTTCTTCTTTCTCAAACAAAGGTGAGTGAAGAAGCTGAAGATACCAAACAATAGCCATTTGAAAATTCCATTATGGAGGTACACAGGCAGTACAATCTGCGTAGTAAAAAGACAGATGAGAGTTACCCAAAAAAGGTGACCGAAACGAAGAGAACAGTCGAGACCAAGAAAGCCCCTGAGCCTTCTACCAAGAAGATCCCTGAGAAAGGTAATGTTGAAGTTCTAGAAAAAAGAAGCCTTACCATTTTACAAAGATCAATGCAGACTGAGGTTTCATCAACCAACCCACCAAGCATTCCTACCCAGAAATCTATGATGGAAAAATCAGAATTGCTAGGCCAAAGCAGAGCACCTGTTCCTTTCAGCCTCGAAGGGGAATTGGCCAAAGTGAAAATTCCTATTCCCCTTTCCAAGTTGATGAGTAAGGACACTTACTGATCTCAGGTGATCAAAGCACTGAGCATTGAACCTGATATAGGCATAAAGGCTTTAACTGTTGGATCAACGAATCATTCGGAAACGGTAAATATTACCGATGATCAACCTGAACTCCTGTTTGGCCCTGAAGTTGATGGTCAAACTAACAATGGTGATGTTGCTCCTTTTTACATCAGTCTTAATATAAACGACCTGATTCTGCATAATTCTATATTAGATTCAGGTGCTTCCCATAACCTGATGCCTAAAGCAGTGAATGAAAAACTGGGACTCGAGGTCACCAGAACTTACAAGGATTTACACTATTTTGACTCTAGTAAAGTTAGATGTATCGGTTTGATCAAGGACTTATGTATCACCCCGATTCAGATTCCCACAAAAAGCATGGTTGTGGATGTTGTGGTCACAAACATTCCCCCGAAATATGGTATGTTTTTTTCCATATCTTGGGGGGGCAAGTTGAAAGGTACTTTGTAGTTGGATATGTCGTATGCCACCATCCTAGTGTTCAGGAAATAGAGAAGATTGTACAGAGAGACGCTGATGAAATACATGGTTAGCAACCAAGAAAATCCACATAACTATCCTCTGTACTCTACACACTCTGATCTATATTCCTTCATCCTGTATAACGACGACGATATGGAAGAACAAATCGCTCAGCTGGAAGAAGTTACAATCAATCTGAGAGAAAGTTGTGAAATCACTGCGGCAGAAAGAAAAGAAAATGTAATATGTGAAGATTTGCCAACATATTTTTGGAGTATGGACTTCGATGGTGCTGTAAGTAAACAAGGAGTTGGAGCAGGAGTTTGGTTGCACAATCACAAAACCAGACATTTAGAGAACCACTCTTACAAACTAAATTTTCAATGCACTAACAACATAGCCGAGTACGAGGCTTTGATGCTCGGTCTGAAACTACTCAAGAAGATTGGTGCCAAACAAATCATGGTAAGAGGCGATTTTGAATTGATTATTAAACAAATTAAAGGTGAGTATGTAGCAAAACATCCCATACTTAGAGCTTATAGGAATGTTGTTTTGGATGCCCTTCAATGTTTCACTGAAGTTGATTTGCAAGTTATGCCTAGTGGATAGAACATTTTAGCAGATGGATTAGCCATGTCGGCAGCTACATGAAAAATACCCTTTTGTTCTACTCACCCATACACAGTGAAGGTGAAGTGCAGACCGACTGTCCCAAACAACATCATATATTGGCAGGTATTTGGAAATGATGATCAAATTGAAGATTTTCTACAGTGTAAAAATGATTTCGAGTGTACAAACATAGACTTAGAAAATGAGGATGAAAATGTGAATAAATCTTATTTTGGAAATGATAGTGTAAATAAAATAGATTCAGGAGAGTTAGGTGAAGATGAGATAGAATCTGATGTGTTGCATTTGAAGAGTAATGTTTTACTTAGGGGCTTAGTTATGTTAGAAGACTTATTTGATTTTGATGATGTAGCTAAAAAACCAAAAATCGAAGCAAGTGGTAAAGAAGTTGAAGACTGTAACATAGAGACAGAAGAGAAGCCTAAGATGGTAAAACTTTGCAAATCATTACCCCCTGAGAAGAATCTCAAATACATTGAAATTTTCAAGGAATATTCGGACGTGTTTGCTTGGGTTTATGAAGATTTAAAATCTTGTGACAGGAGCATCATACAACATAAGATTTCGATAAAAGAAGATCAAAAGCCTTTCAGACAGAAACTTAGGAGAATCAATTCCAAGTTACTTCCCCTGATAGAAAAAGAAATCTAAAAGATGTATGATGCCAAAATCATAGTTCACTTACGGTTTTCCAAATGGGTTTCAAATCTGGTCCCAATCTGAAAGAAAACTGGGGAAATCGGACTCTGCATTGATTTCCGAAACTTGAACAAAGTTTCCCTAAAAGAAAACTACCCATTGCCTAAAATGGACCACATATTACAAAAGGTAGTTGGATCCAGTTGAATCTCCTTACTGGATGGTTTCTCAAGTTATAACTAGGTTCTATTTCATCTACATGACCAAGAGAAAACAACCTTCACAACACCTTGGGGTACCTTCATGTACATGAAAATTCCTTTCGGGTTGATGAATGCTGGAGCCAATTTCCAAAGAGCGATGGACATCGATTTTGTGGAAGAACTTGGAATATTTATTGTCATTTATCTGGACGACGTAACTATTTATTCCCAATCCGATGATGAGCACTTACGGCGTCTCAGACGAGTGTTTGAGAAATGCAGGAAATTTGGGACTTCCCTGAACCCTAAGAAATGCCTTTTAGGATTAGAGGAAGGGAAACTGTTAGGACACATAATATCTAAGGATGGAATTAAGATAGACCCCAGCAGAATAGAAGCCATTCAGAAATTAGACCACCACAGGAATATCAAAGAGTTACAATCTTTCATTGGAAAAATAAAATTTCTGAGAAGATTCATTCCTAACTTGGCCGAGCTTCTCATAAATATCACCAACATGCTAAAAAATGACACAAAAATAAAATGGGACAATGAATCCAAACAGTATTTTGAACAAGTTAAACATGCACTCACACAAGCTCCAGTCTTGATCAGTCCTGACTTCACCAAATATTTTTACCTTTTTTCTTTTGCTTCTAAACATACCATTGCAGCAGTATTACTACAGAAGAACAACAAAGGGTATGAACAACCCATAGCCTTTTAAGTAAATCTTTAAGAGATGCTACTTTGAATTACAAAATAATGGAGAAACAAGATTTTTCCCTAGTGAAATCCATAAAGGATTTTAGAGTATATATTCTCCATTCCCACACCAACGCATATGTTCCGAACGCAGTAGTAAAGGACATTTTAACCCAGGACAATCCAGATGGCAGAAGAGGAAAGTGGATTGTTGTCATTCTGGAGTATGACATATAAATTAAGCCTACTAAACTGATTAAAGGTTAGGGTCTGGAAAAGTTAATGGCTGAATCCAATTTCCACGCTCTTGATATTAATTTCTTAGCTGCAATAGATGAACAAGGAGAGCATGTGACTCCAAGCATGAAAGAGGTATTTCTCAACTCTTCGTGGTACACAGACCTGATATTTGTTTTTCATAACTTACAAGCTCCCCCTGGTCTGACCAAAACTAAAGCTAGGTTTTTGAAATTTAAAGCATTAAAATTTTGCATTCTAGAAGGCAATCTATATTGGAAGGATCCTGGAGGTATTTTGTTGAATTGTTTGTTAAAGGATGAAGCTGACAAAGTATTGCAGGATTTTCATGTAGGAGACTGTGGTGGTCATGTGAGCTGGAAGACCATAGCTAATAAAGTTCTTAGGGATGGTTTCTATTGGCCTACGCTATTTGCTGATGTGCATCAGAAAGTGACTGTGTGTCATAAATGTCAAGTGTTAGAGGGAAAAAAGAATCTTCTTCCTTTGCCCCTAAAACCAATCTTCGTTGAAGCTCCTTTCCACCAATGGGTATTAGACTTCATCGGAGAAATACATCCTCCCTCTTCCGGCCAGCACAGGTGGATTCTTACTACTACGGATTATTTCACAAAATGGATCGAAGTTGTACCAAGAAGGCAAGCTACTGATTTTGTCATTATTAAATTTCTTGAAAATAATATCTTGTCTCGTTTTGGATGTCCTAGAAAGATTGTAACTGACAATGCAACTTCTTTTTGATCTAAGAAGCTCATAGATTTTTGCAACCAGTATCATATTGGTTTGGGACATTCCACAACTTATTAACCTCAGGGAAATGGGCTGGCTGAATCATCAAATAAAACCTTGGTAAACATTATCAAGAAGACGTTGCAAGAAAACAAAAAGTTGTGGCATAACAAGTTGGTTTTCTCACTGTGGGTCGACCGACTGACCACCAAAAGGTCAATTGGTATGTCACCATATCAGCTGGTCTATGGCACTGAAGCAGTTTTTCCCACTTCCTTAGGAGTTCTTGTCATGAAATTGTTGCAAGACACGCAAGTTGAGCCAAACAACTCCCAAAGAAGGATAAACCAAATGATCCACTTGAAGCAGTCCAGAGAAAAAGTATACAACAAAACTCAAGTTGTCCAAGAGAGCATTAAAAAGATCTTTGACAAAAGAACTAAAGAAGACGACTTTGAGCTAGGTGACTTGGTTCTGAGATGGGATGCCCAAAATGAAGATAAGGGGAAGCATGGAAAATTCGACAGTCTATGGAAGGGACCTTATATGATTCAAGCATTCAGAGGAAATAATGCCTTCTTACTCAAAAACAACGATGGGACTAGTCTGCCGAGAGGACCTGTAAATGGAAGAATGTTGAAGCACTATTCACCCCCTCAGTAGGGACCTACAGTGACACTTTTTCATTGCACAAATCATTTTCATTTTGTTTACAAGTTTTTGAGTGAAAAACTTTGATCAGATGGTTGAAGCCCGCAGAGAAGGCCCTAAGCCACTGAACATTGTCTTCGAATTTTCAAAAATAAAACCAATCAAGCAACAAAGGCAGCTATGGAGAAAGTTTTTCAGAACATCAAGAACCAGGATTCTTGGCACTTCACAAGGAGAGTACCATCCCCGGGTGGAGCTGTTGTTATAACCCTATAATTTATAGGATCAACTAGTGACTGAAATGTTGTCTCTTTAGTGTTTTTGTTTGTCAAATGATTTTTTATTCTGCAAATAATTTGAGAAAAGAAAAAGAAAAATAAAAAGAAAAGAAAAAGAAAAAGAGAAATAAAAGAAAAGAAAAGAAAAAGAAAAGAAAGAGAATAAAAGAGGGCATAAAATAAATTCAATAGAGCCCCATGCAATGACAATGACTTGGCCCATACAGTCTAAGCAGGGCAAATTCCTTTTAAATTGATGTTGATAGGAGTAGTGAATAATCTTGGCTAAATTGTTTAATCTTAGCCAGGTGATTTAGGTTATCTAGTGAATAAATTTGACCAAACTGCCTAATGTTGGTCAGATAACCCTAGGATAGAGTAATTTCTTAGTCCAATAGCTTAATCTGGGCTAAATGTCATAGGTGATTAGGTTAGAACGTAGGGTAGTTTGATTTACCTCAATAAAACAAGCATGATGATCGATGTTGAACCACAACTTTGATGTTTGAATTTTTTATGTTTAACCCCCCCATGGTGATAAAGACAGGGAAATATTGGGCAAAACCCACAAAACACACTTATCCTAAGTTCCGAGCAAATATGGTTTTGCACTCACCGAATAAATACTGCACATAGATAAACGGTTGGAGAGTGGGTGTCCTGGTCTACGGCTGGCAAGATTTTCTAGACCCCCCCG
>ML805544.1:21956-37046 GCA_009831015.1 Picea engelmannii
TTAAACGCCATGGGTTTCACTTAATTTAACTCCCTCATTACTTTACCCACTTTACTTTTAAGAAGACTTTAATTAACACCTAGGAGGGTTTTAGTTTACGCCCTATGTTTATTTTTGTAGGATCTTTTCTTAGGGATTGTCAAGAATTTGTCTTAGAGATGTTTTAATTTAGGTTTTGATTTGAACAGGGCGACAATTTAATTAGGGGAGGCGTTGTAAGAATTTATCAGGTGTTAAGGTTTCAGGGTCATCTAGGCTATCTCATCATCATCCTCAATGCGACGTGCCCTTCAGGATGCACTACGTGCTCCAAGGGTGCCACTCGCCTCGTTTTCTTCTGTTGCGCAACATGCCCTTAAGGACGCACCACGTGCTCCAAGGGTGCCACTCGCTGACTTCTATTTCTTTGCGCGACGTGCCCTTCAGGATGCACCACGTGCTCTAAGGGTGCCACTCGTTAGCTTGTCGGATTGGTAGACTCTATAACCCCTGGAGTCAACACTCCGCCAGGTGAACTTGTGGGAGACTAAGGGCTCTAAGGAATAAGTCCCCTGCCTTATTGCGCACCCCTTAGAATCATCGTGAGCGACTGTCACAGTCTGCCCTCACGGCATCGTGGATCCTCTCGAACTAGGTAATCGTTAACCTACAGTTCGAGCCACGGTGGGAGTGCTAGTAGGCTGTGGCAGGGCTGTTGTCCACACCTCTCCCTTAATCTCTCTGGAACTCGTGTGTGACCCCTTTACTCCATATGTGAGTCTGGTCGTCAATCTATCGTCAACCTACATCATCAACCATCATGTCAGATCATGTCAACAACATATCATAAAATCAATAGCATATCATCAAAACAAAACAATATCACCGTAATTTAAACAACCCCAATAGCCCACTCCATGACTCAATCCAGAGTCCAAGGGAGTTCCACCGATGCCTCTGCATCCTTAAGGTCCGAAACCCTGCACACTCAATGAAACTGAGTCAGCAGCACCTGTCTACATCAAAGTAGTAAAAACATCCTGTCATCTAACTTAACGCATCGTAATGAAGGAAAAAAAAGTTTTATCATCATAAAAATCCAGATCACTTGCGAGCAAGTGTCCTCAAAGAATAAGTTTGGTAAGTGCGCAAGAGAGGGATGTTACAGCAAGGGCTTATACAATACAAAAAAATAATACCAGTTGCGTTGGTCAACTACAAGTTATTTTGTGTGTTATTTAGTTAAGTTGTTTATGAATGAAACAATGATTACATTGATTAGGTTTGATTGTTTTTGTGTCACTGTTTCAATCATATTCATTTAGTATTTATTTGTTTAATATATTAAAAAAAAAAAATGTTGTTTATATTTGATTCAGAAACTTTATCAAACAATCATTTTCGTAAGATTTCATGCAAACCTTGTAAACTTTATATAAACTGTTCATAATCATTTGTATATTCATAGTCTTAGATAAATATTTGTAATTATTGTGTCGAATGTTAGAATCTTTTCTTTAGCTAGTTTATTTCATTTTTCTATCTTTAGGACCGTAGTTGGCTAACAAAGCCATTAAACTCGTTAGGATAGGTCATACCAAATGGCTTGGGTTAATTAGAGAACCCCGAACCGGGTCTATCCTTCCAATTGATGGCATGTCAAATTTTCTCGTCAACATGTTGTTATATACCCTAGAGGTGCTAGTGGTATACCTCATGTTGAATCCTCCTCCTATGGTTTCTCATATAGGTTTATGTTTGTAGACTATATGTAGCTTTTCCCAACTAAGAAAACTTAGCAAAATGTGAAGTATAGAATGCTTGGCTTCTTTGGGTTTCTAAGATGAGAAAAATACCAAAATAAATGATATGGAATGGTTTCACTGCAACAGAGGATGGTAAATACCATTCATAGGTTGTACTGAAATAATTATTTTTGGAACAGGGGGATGTGTGTCTAAAGGGTACCAACTTAAGATAAAAAAAACAAATTATGCTTTTGGAGTGCCTGAGATGTGTTTTCTTCTCTATAGAATGGATTTTGTTTTAGTAAGAATAAATCCCAAAGTGACTACAAGGTTCTTAGGAAAGTGGATTAGGAAGAATCCTAGAAACCCTTGGCCTAAGTTTGCAAAAAAAAATTGATTTCCCTACAACAATAAGAGATTCCTCATTTGATTGGTGAATGATAAGAAGAAAAAAAATAAAGAGAGCAGGGTCACGAGTTGGTGTGATAATCTCTAGAAATGAAATAAACTAACTAAAGTGACATATTGTAGTAGTTTCCAAAGAAAACAATGTATACACTAGTAATCAAGATAAAAAGAAGGAGGGTTTCATAGCTTTGAGCTACACAGTCTTGTAATTGTTTTTTTAGAATAAACACATACATGCCCTTCTAGAGAAATCCTAGGATAATTGACATCGTAGAAGAATGATGGGAAATTTCTCAAGTGATAACATAGATTAGAGGGTATGGAATAAATGATGATTTTTTTGAGTTACTTTACCACTGACCTTTTCCTCTAGCTATTGTCAATAGCTGAAACCAACTATTTTGATTCTTTGGCTTGAATTCTATAGCTTCTCCTTATATTGAATCCATGTGATTTCTTCTGAGCTGGTCACTGGTATGAGTTGATGTATCAAAGTTTTATTGCATGAAGGAGATTGTGGATAATATCTATGTAGGTGGTATAGGCTCCCTTAACTCTAGTTCAAAATGTTGGCACATTTGTTGATGTGACTTCTACCATTATTACCACATTTGTTTTATCATGAGTTTCCCAATTACCCTTTTTATCATATTCTATTAAATAACATTTATAATTCAACATTATAGTGATACACTCTGGGAAAATTAAGTGCCCCCTCCCCCACATGTAGAATAAAGTCCCACCTCATTGAGGGAGCAATTCATATTTTTGTTGGATTTGATTTTTTACCATGATAATATATTTGGTTGGAAATTTAAAGAGTGAATACAATTAAATTCAATACAAAGAAGTGAAGAACCTTATTTAACTTGATTGAGTAGTTGCATGGATTCTTGTTGTGTTGTATATGACCTATTATATCCCATTGGAGTCACTCCTATGCAATTTGTTTTATGAATGTTGATCAAAATTTGAAGTTGAATTGTCTCATATAGCCTCTTGTAGGTCTGTAGGGTATCATATAGAAGTCCAAATACATTGACAGAATTTCTTTGGTGACTGGAGTTTTGGTTGGAGAGGTGTAAAATAACCTTGAAAGTCCTCATGTACCCTTGGAATTCTAAAAATTAAAAACTATGAGGTGGTTGGAGGTATCCTATAGACTCCAGTAGAATGTTGGAACATTACAATTTTCATCATGAGTCTTATAGCTTCCTGTAGCAGTTTATTAAGTTTCTTTTGTAGCTTCCTATAACTACGCATAGTATTTCATTTTTAGTTTTTCAATGTGGATATGAATAGGATATAATGGTATGGAATGATGTAGAAGATATGTAATTGTTGTTGAATTGAAATGGAGTGGGTAGTTTAGAAAAATAGGGTGTCATGTATGAAATGTGACCATTGGGTGGATTCTTGTTGTTGCAAAAGTTGATAGGTCGATGAGTGATATTGAAAAATAATGTGAAACATATGAATGGATGTATGATAATGATTACATATAATCCTTTTTATTCTGTATAATTTTGGAATCATGCCATCTCCTCTATTTTTGAAATTATTGAAAATGACTTATATAACTTGTGAAAATTGCATTTCTTGTACAAATTCTTGTAGGTTGCACTTTCTAGACCCTTAACTTGTTGCAAGATGATTGGATGATTATATTAATATTTATTCATTTTGCTACTATGTTATGTGCCTTATCATTTTTTAGGAACTAGTGGAATGAGTTCCTTGTCTCTTTCACAGTTGGTAATTTGAATCAAAATTATTATACACAATATATGAGGAATTGGTGTACCTTGTGTAGAATAACCTAGTATGATTTTTGTAGGGATAGTATGGATGTTAGAATTGGAAACCTATCATGAAAGGTTGCATAACATTTTTAATGACCATATTCTACTTGAATGTGCTATTGGTGTTGTCAATCAGTTGTGGAACAAGGACAAAATAATTCTCTGTATTCCTTGTATTGAAGCATTCCAGGCACACTTGCATATGCTTTGTATTCCTTGTATTGAAGAATTATGGGAACATGTGTATATTATTTTGTTTTGAAATGAATGTTTCATACACGATTTGACCCATACTTTTATTTATAAGGTTACAATATTGATGTTTTTATTTTGAAACATGTAGTAGAATCACCTTCTTGACAAGAGTACGTAGACATAAATGTTATTTTATTGTTTTTAGGTTGAGTAGTGTCGATGTAGGAAGTTATGGGCCAGGTTGTAACATTTTTGTAAGTGAAACCCTTGCTATGAATACTTATTAAGTTTAACTTCAAAAAATATTGTATGCAGAGATATTGAGATGGATCTTCTTGATGGCTATAGAATGTGAGATACTCACATAAACTAGGATTTGCAATTTGGCCCTTGTCTTGGTTGAGTTTTTTCACTCAAAAAAACTTTGTGGTAGATAAGTACATGTAATTTTATTGTTGAGGGTGAACCTTTTGCATGTTGAGTTCTTAAATTGAGATGTTGGAGGTTCTTTTTCTGAAACTTTTGCATGTTGGTTTCTTAACCCAAGATGTTGTAGGCCCTTTGTCTTGTGTGGAAATTTATACTTTCATAGTTTTTTCTAATTGTATTGAAATGGCATTTTCCATTGTAACATGTATTTACTTGAGTGCCATCTACAACATGCTAATTTCAGAATTTAGCATTTTTGTTGTGAATCATGACCTATTTGTCCTTGTAGGCTTGAAATCTATGAATAAATATGATGAATAGGTAATGTATAACTAATATATAAACCATAATGGATATTCCACTGGAACAGTTCGTCACAACAAATATTATAATATTTTGAAACCTTAGACAATGCAAATTAATTTTCCTTAGATCCTAGATTAATTAATTACTATCTTTGCTATAATTTATGAAATAAATGAAATATGAAAATGAAATAAATGAGAAAAATAAAACACCATCCACACACAAGATATATCTTAGGAAACCTAATATGGGAGAAAATTTGACTAGAAGTTGAGGCCTATCATTTGTGCTCTTTTCTTCAGTTATGGAAATGAAAATACAAATAAAGAGGCACTCATTTTGAAGTTGTCTTTGACAATGTGGCTTGTATGCTGCTATAATATTTTCCTCCTCTGTTATGCTCTCAAAACACCACTCCTAGTTACTTTTCCCAACTATGGAACAAATACAATACTACAGAATGCACCAATAGCCATCTAGGGTTAGGTTTTTTCATCTTCAACCCTCAATTAGTGATAAGGTTTGAATATTATATAATATTATTGAATTCATTCAAGTAAATGCTAAAAGACAATAATTCATTCTCAACAATGATAGTTTTTAGAAGGAACTCAGAGCTACAAAAAGAATTCCTTAGGAAGAATTTAACAATTCAACATTCTTAATTCATTCTCATTAAGGGTTTGGTCCTTTGACATGCGAGAGCTAGGAAAACATAGGCTTTCTTGATAATAAACTGACACAGTTTAGGGCATAGCTTGGGCCTCTACAATAGCATGCAACACTACAATACAAGTAACCCCTCTTTCCTCTCAATCCATAGGTCACAACTCCCTTTCTCTAGCTCCCAGCTGGTAACTGACAGACGACAAATGGGCCAAAATCATTAATCTCTTTCGGGAACACTAGGATGGGGGATAGTGCCAGGTTTTAGCCTCGTAGTGAGGTAGTTGGAGGCTCGGGGCTATCGGAGGTGAAGTGGCTTGGTCCAATTCCCACTGTTGAACAATAGTTGTCACCCACTGCAAGAACATATTTCCCCGATGATTAGGGATGGGATTTACCCTTCTACTCCAAACCACCAGGTGTTTTCGATGGAAGTCTTGGTCTGTCAATGGGGGAGATATCCTCGGGTTTTAGCACTTCTTTTACAGATCTCCTTGAACCCTAGTATTTTGAGCGACGGATTGGGGTTTCATTTGATCTCACCGCCACACAAGGGTTTTCTCCCTCTGACTTCTTGGAGGAAGTGGAACAGATCGCGGATACAACTCCCAACCTTGTTCATGGATTAGCTAACTCTTATAATCCTATGAAAATATTATTCTAAAATAAGAATAACACTCCTACTACACAAAGGGGGGGTCATTCAAACAACACCCAACACAACTCAGAAGGAGGGTTCGTTAAAGCTATCAGGTGTTCCAGGGAAAGAACTGGTGTTGGGAGACTTGTCTTTGGGGAGGACGTAACAATGGGAAAGGTTTTGGATCTATCATAAAGAGCAGTGGTGGGTAGGGTTAGAGGGAAAATACTGGGCTTGGATTATCTCAAAATTTTGGTACATAAGTACTAGCTACCAAAGATCTCCAAGATGCCCCATATCAGACTACTTACCAAAGGGTGGTTCACATTTGTTTTCTCTTCCACGACTGATGTAGATTGGGTTCTTAAGAAGGCTTGGACCATCGCAGCTACCCCAAACTTCCTTAAATGTTGGACACCTACCTTTGATGCGAAGCGTGAGCGGTTCGATGAGGAACCCATTTGGGTTAGCCTCTCGGGCCTTCCGATGAAATACTAGAATACACATCGATTTGTGGCAATTGGAAATATTTTGGGAAACTACCTTGAGGTGGATATGTCCTTTGAAGTCACTAGTCTTATGATAGTGGCTTACATATTGGTCATAATCAATCTGTGAAAGGGTTTATATTAGGAACTTCTCATAGAATCGATTGCTAGGGATTTTGTACAAACCCTGGACTATGAGGGAATCCCATTTAGGTGTCATAGATGCCATGTCTATGGGAATGGTGTGGAAAAATGTCCAATATCCTTCAAGGGAAAAGAATGAATGAAAAGAGGGACAATATCTTCCATCTCTCCTCTGTGAAAGAAGTGGAACCATAGTAGGGCATAGGGGACTTCAAAAGACAGGTTCTGCAGAACACTAGAGATAATCTATCGACAGGTTAGGGTTCAGACAGAGGGTGCCATCAGGGCTCGGGGAAGGAAGTGCCTTCAGCTTCCGATACTCTCTCCTCACCTTCCCTGGATCATCTCCTCTAATGAGAAAACAAATTAACAGGTATGTCAATCTTATCTGCTTCTCATACTATTTTGGAGTCTTTCGCCCCACTTGTTTTTTCTGAGTCTTCTTCTTTTAGTTTGGGTGGCAAGTCTCTATCCTGTGCCAGTCTAGCCTCCCTACACTTCCCCTTCTCCTCCTCCTCATCGATCTTCACACCTTTGTTGGTCACACCCTCCTTAAACTTGGGGGTGTTAGAATCTACTTCCCTGACTAGGATCTTGACCTCCACTAAAATACCTTATACACTAGGTATAAACTCCCCTACCTCTACAACTATCATCCCCTCCCCTACCTCCCTGGAAAATTGTCTTCCTACCAATATCCCTTTTACCCTCGACACTCCCTCGACCTTTATTGCCTCCTCTTCTGAAGATAACAGAGTCTGTTACCACCTTAGAAGAAGATCGACTATCAAAGAGGATCCCTTGGAGAGTGTTTCTCCCATGACCTTGGGCAGGGGACTAGGGTCACTACCTCAGACACAATCGGTGGGCAAAAGTAGGGGTCGTAAATTAGATTTATATATGGCACAAGATTGGGCCAGAATTGATCTGGCTTTAGGAAAACAATCTTCGATTGAATGGGAAATTAGAGAAAATCCACCCTCAGATGGAGTTACCTCATGAAAATCCTCTCCCTCAACTGTCGGGGGTTGGTGTACCCTAATAAAAAATCATCCTTACGAAGATTGGTTGAACAATGCTTGTCAGATGTCATTCTACTATAGGAAACTCTATGGGACAACTTAGCAGTGGTTAAGATCTTGGAATCCTTACTCCCAAGTTGGATGGTCACATCGGTAGATGCTCAAGGACGCTTGAGGGGTTTGGACACTCTAGTTCAACAATGCGTAAATTTTTGGGGAGAATCAGACCATCATCTGATATTGTTCGAATTTGGGACCTCCTCTAGAAAGCCGACTAGCCCCTTCAAATTATTTGAGGGATGTCTAATAGATCCAACCTTTTTGGAACTAGTAAAGAACTTATGGGTGAAATTACCAGAACACTCCCATACCCCAGCAACTGTGCAATTTGTTGAAAACCTAAAAGGCCTCAAACAAGAAACTAAGAAGTCGACCAAAATAAAACAACAAAAGGATGAACAAAATATGTGGGATATTGAATTGAAACTAATAGAACTACAAGATGGGACTGGTCAAGTTTGTCATAGTCAGGAAACAAAATACCTCCCATATGGATTGGAAAAACACCGCAGGTTCATCCTGGAAGAAAGAGAAGCACAGTGGAGGCTAAAGAGTCGGGCCCTGTGGCTAACCTGTGGAGATGAAAACACAAAATACTTTGAGGCCTTTTCCGAATGCCTCAAGATGACCATCACCATTTGGAGCCTATGGAATCATAGGGGGGAGGAAATAAAAAAGTACAATGAATCAACCGACTTGGGAATTAATCATTTTAAGACACTTTGCGAAGCCCAAGAGGAGTCCTCTATTGCAGAAATTATAAAAGTTGCCCATATTTTCTCCAAAATTGTTGAAGAGGATGCAACTGGACACTTAATGAGCCTGGTTTCTGAAAAAGAGTTGATATAAGTGCTACACACTTTCCAAAAAGGGAAGAGCCCTAGCCTAGATGGGTGGCGAATCGAATTCTACTTGGGATTATTTGACGTTCTGGAACCTGACCTACTGTGGGTAATTGAAGAATCAAGGGTAAAGGGTCATATACATAATCAAATCAATGCTACTTTCATAGAACTGATACCTAAAAAAGACAACCCGATCTCCTTTGAATATTTTTGGCCTATCTCCCTTTGAAATTGTTTATACAATATTATCTACAACGTTATCAGTAGAAGACTGAAAGTAATCCTCTCAAAACACATATCGGGGGAACAGTTCAGATTTCTTGAGGGCATACAAATTCATGAGGCGATCGGAGTAGCGCAAGAAGGTCTACACAACATCAAACTAAAGAATATGAGAGCAGTAGTGATAAAACTAGATCTATCCAAATCCTTAAATAGGGTGAACCGGTTATACATCAGAATGCTTCTGATACATCTGGGATTTGGAATGTATTTTGTCAACTAGATAATGGCATGCTTAAACTCGGTCTCCTTTTCCATTTTACTCAATGGTTCATCCATAGACATTTTTCAAGTAGAGAGGGGAATTTTACAAGGTTGCCCACTATCTCCCCTACTCTTTCTACTTGTAGCAGAAAGCATAAGCCATTTTTTAACTGAGGCAAAGGTGGGAGGACGTTTCTCTTGTATCAAAATCTCAAATGGGTTGTCCATTACCCATGTTCTCTTTGTGGATTACATACTAATATTTTGTGATGGCTTGAAGAGGAATGAATACATATTAACTAAGGGGCTCACACTCTTCAAATTAGCAATGAGTATGATCATTAACGCTCAGAAGTCAAATATACTCTTCTCTCGGATTGAGGATGAGGACATATGAAATTATTTAGATCTTCTCCCCTTCCAGTCAAAGACTTTGGAAGAAGGCCTCAAATACCTTGGTTTCCACTTAAAGCCAAATGATTATAGGAAGAGTGACTCGATGTGGCTTCTAACAAAGCTGGAAAAATGACTAAAAGTTTGGAGCAATAAATGGTTATCAAGGGCTGGAAGATTGGTATTAATAAATATGGTTTTGGAAGCAATCCCATTATACTGGATGTCTCTCTCATGGATCCCAAAAGGAATACTAGAAAAATCAATAAGAATTTCCTCATATCTATGGAGGGGGAAATCCGAAAATAGAGTGTTGACCTGGGTATGCTAGGAGAGACTTGCAAAACCCAAGGCCTTGGGTGGTTGGGGATTAAAAAAAAAAAATCTCTTCTCAAAAGACCTGGCGACCAAAACAGTTTGGCGACTAATATCAACAACAATTATTTGCACCAAAGTGACTCAACAAAAGTATGTGGCATCACTCTCTATTATAGAATGGATCAGGAGACCTGGATCCAAAACAACAAGGATCTTATTCATGTGGAAGGCATTTCAATGGGCCTTTGATGTGGTTGGGAACTCACTCACCTGGAAAGTAGGCTCTGGAAACTTACTCAGAATTGGATGAGACCCTTGGGTAGGTTGTTTGAGGGAACACCTTCTCCCAGGTAACCTCTTTACAACATTAGAAAGGGGGGGATATTTCCACCTGGCATAAATAGTCGACCCCCTCCATACAACTTTGTGGAAACAAGGTTGGAAATCGGGGAGAATTTTGGAAATCAATGAACCTCAAACTATAATTTGGAACCGATATATCCTTTCCCTAAGGAAGGAAAACATCCGCTTATCAGAAGGATATGATGAACTCATTTGGGATGGGGACCAAGGAGGCACATATACTCCCAAAGTAGGCTATGTTCAACTCAGCATAGAATCGACGCAACAAGAAGAGAAATGGTGGTGGAAGAGACTTTGGAAGCTAAAAATACCAGCCAAAGGTAAACTCTTGGTATGGTCCATTCTAGAAAACAAAGTTCCCACCTGGGATAACCTACAAAAGAAACAATTCCATGGGACAAGTTGGTGCTCTCTCTGTCGATTGTAGGAAGAAATGGTAGACGATTTATTTATGTGCTGCCCCTTCTCCATATCAGTCTGGTTGAAATCC
Source organism: Picea engelmannii (assembly GCA_009831015.1). Taxonomy (NCBI): domain Eukaryota; kingdom Viridiplantae; phylum Streptophyta; class Pinopsida; order Pinales; family Pinaceae; genus Picea; species Picea engelmannii. The sequence goes on from ML805544.1 coordinate 32,739, forward strand.
TCCACCTTAAATCTTGATGTTGGAAGTTGGCAAGGAGCCACCTTCAAAGAAGCTCTAAAGGATTGGATAAAAATGACAACCCCAAAACACTTAAAATATCTGCCAATACTAGCAACATGGGGAATCTAGATTGCCCGAAACAACACAATTTTCTGGGACATCCCACAGTCTTCACTAAGGGTGGCCACAATTTCCTTAATCATTTTAGATCATATAAATTTAGGACAATCCACGGGACATGGCATGAGTCAAGATCCCCAGAAGAAACAGATCAATAAAGAGAGACCTTGGGATTTTTTTGATGGCACGGCCTCGGGTGACCATCTTTACTATGGGGGGAAGGTTGATTATATATAACAGAACGGCATTTTTTCCACCTCAGAGTCGGACTGGGGCCCGTTACAATTAACTATGATGAGATACAAGCCTTAAAACTACTACTCCTTTTTGTAGCAGAAAAGGGTGTATCCACATGTCAAGTCTTTGGGGACTCTTTGATCATCATCAAGTGGGCAAATCAAGAACAAATTTATCACATAAATAGACTCCGACCTTACCTGACAGAAGCACTGATGACTATTGCTACTTTTGATGCTTTCTCTCTCTCTCACCCGAAAGGAACTCCATGGTCGATCGGCTATCCAAAGAAGCATCGCAACTAGATTTTGGGAGATGGCATATCACAGAACACACAAGGGATGGAAATTTTGATTATCATAAGCATTTCCAAGAAGAACAACCATGAATATTCAAAACTAATAGATACTTTTGGACACTTTAACTAGAAACACAATGTGTATAACTTAAACTATTATTTTTTGAAACTTTCACTATTTTTGTATATCTAGACAGATTAGGGTTGGTTGCCCACTCACAGTTCGGTTTTATTTGTAATGAAGAAACATAGAAATGTAAGAGACAATATACATACAATATATATATTGGCTATCCTTATAGAAAGTATATATCTACGGATGTAATTTTATATCTTTTTTAATAAAATTATGACTTTTTTCCTTGGAAAAAAAAAATCATTCTCATCAACGATAGTTTGTCTTAGAAGGAACTCAAAATTATAGGAATAATTACTCCAGGCAGAAATCAACAATTAAATATCTTCAGACCCTCTAGTCTGTAACTAGTTCCTTGCCTGGAGTTGTTTGTTTGCTTCATAGGTCTTGATATTGATATTGTATTTTTTTTTAAATACCTACAACACAGTCGCTATTGTGACATTTTGGAGTGTCACTCCCATAGCAAGCACGTCGGAGCTAATACCTCTTCATGTCTCTCTTGCCACTTCCCATATGTCTCTCTTGACACCTCCAAGAGTGTCACTCCCATAGCAACCACGTCCGAGCTGGTACCTCTTACCTTCACTCTTTCCACCTCCAAGACGTCTCTCTTGCCACCTCCAAGACATCGCTCTTGCCACCTCCAAGATATTGCTCTTTCCATAGCCAAGAGTGTCGCTCCCATAACAACCACATCGGAGATGATACCTCTTCCCTTTGGTCTTTCCACCTCAATGAGGTCAGTCTTTCCACCTCCAAAATTTCTCTCTTTCCACCTTCAAGACGTCTCTCTTGCCACCTCCAAATTGTCTCTCTTTCCACCTCCAGGACGTCTCTCTTGCCACCTTCAAGACATCTCTCTTTCCACCTTTAAAACATCCCTCTTTCCACCTTCAAGAAATATCTCTTGCCACCTTCAGGATGTCTCTCTTTCCACATCCAAGATGTCAGTCTTGCCATGCCCTATATGTCGTTCTTACGACGTCTATATGGGGGTTGAACAATCAAATTTGGGATGACACGTGTCCACATGAAACATTGCAATCAAGACGAAATCTATGCCATCAAAAAAGCGGCATCCTGTGAAATGACATTTGAGGGGGTCTGATGTTTGTCATTCTCCTGACAATATAATATGGAAATTGCATCAAACACACCATCGTAATTTGACCCAAATGCACTAGTGTGAGATGTAAGCGATCACTCGACCGTATTTCATTAAGACTCCGCCTAAGCCTTCCTTGGATGCACTTGTGCATACCAAGAATTATTTGTCCATGTCAGGGACCTTTAGTATCAACGTTGTCATCAAAATATCCTTGAGCCTTTGAAATCCTTCCGTGCATTTCTTGGTTCATACAAACTTATTATTTTTCTTTTGCAATTCCGTGATCAGATTTTCTATCTTTGAAAAACCTTCGATGAACCGTCAATAATATCCTGCTAAACCCATGAAGCTACGTACTTATGGTACGTTTGTCAGTGCAGGACATTTCATAATAGCCTCTACCTTCGTTGGATCCATAGTGATGCCTTTGTTGGAGATAACATGCCCCAAATAACGAATCCTCGAATGATAAAAAGAGAATTTCAATAGCTTCTCGTATAATTTGTTCTCTCATAAATACTTTAGTACCAAGTGAAAATGTTCGTCATATTCTTCCTTTGTCCAATAATATATCAATATGTTGTCAATGAATACTTGAAAAATCTTGTCCAAGTATTCACAGAACACCCCATTCATCAAGCTCATGAATACCCCTAGGGCGTTTGTCAGTCCAAACGGTTAAATGATAAACTCTTAATGCCCAAACCTCATTTTGAATGCGGTCTTAGGAATGTATTCCTCTTTTATCTGTAACTGGTGATATCATGATATCAAGTCGATCTTTGAAATCACAGTTGTGCCCTTCATTTGGTCAAACAAATCATCTATTCTTGGTAATGGATATTGGTTCTTGATCATTGCCTTGTTCAATTGACGATAGTCAATACAGAGTCTCCACGACCCATCCTTATTTTGTATGAAAATAACAGGTGCACCCCAAGGTCACACACTTGGGCGTATAATTCCTAGAACAATATTACGAACTTAACGAGAACTGTGACCTCAAAATGAGAACTCTAGCCCAAAAAAACTCATATTTTTGCATAAAAAACATGAAAATCAACCCCAAATAAAATAGTGGTGCTACCGGCAGCACCAATTTTTCAAACGGGGTCAAAATTACAACATTTTTCAAGCATGACCTCAAAACTCATACAATAGCTTAGAAAAAACTTAAAATTAACACCTAAATAAAAAAGTGACGATAACTAAAGAAAAAAAAAATTCTAAATGTTAAAATTATGGCTCATTTGAACCTAATTGAAACTGTGGTTTTAACAATAGATCCCTATGCAAAATAAATAAACCCAAAATTGGATACAAAATGGTCACTTAAAAATTTATTTACAAACATTTTTTTTTCTTCTTAAATTTACATTGAAAAATAAATAAATAAAAAGGACAAAATATTTTCAATTTTTTTTTAAATGAAGCAAAAAACACATTCAAAAAAATATATTCAAAACCCAAATTATATATTAAAAAATAAAACATTAAAAAAAATGGTCGAAAAAAAAAGATGAAAAAAAATTAAAATTTCCAAAAAAAACAATAATCTAAAAACATATATACATATTTTTATAAAATAATAACCAAAATAACCCTTGAAACGTAAAAAAAAAAGAGAGAGAGAGAATTATAAAAACAATAAAAAAACTAAAAAAAGAAACCAGATTTAAAAATTTAAAGAAAAACAAAATTGAATCATAAAATTTTATAAATAAAATTAAAAATAAAATAAAAATGTACAAATATTATATATATATATATATATAGAGAGAGAGAGAGAGAGAGAGAGAGAGAGAGATTAAATGTAGTTTATATAGAATTATATAGTCCCTAGCAAAATGATAGTCCAGATATATGCTTCGTTGTCTCTGGTTTACCACACACTAGAAAAAGTTCATTCGTCAACTCATGCTTAGCTAAATGGGTCTCGGATGGTAGCCAATGATAAATAACTAGTCGTGGAATGACCTAAAGCTTGTATGACAAGTGACTGGGCCAAACAATATATAGTTTATATATAATATTAACTATATATAATATGTAATTTATATTATATATAATTTACACATACGATGAGGAGGGCAAGGGTGTAATATACCAGACATAAAAAGTATGCAGAACATAAATAAAATGCTATAAATGGCAGAATAACAACAATATAACCATACCAATCACCACAATAGCACTGAAATGATATAAGAATAACAACAAAAATAACACTTTGATTCTAAAAGCAATGTTCACAAGCCTCTTCGAGGGGGCAACCCCTAGTTGAGCAGAGCTCTATTACAATAATATCCAAGCTAGGGTTCTCATACCCTCGACTCCTATTTATACTAAAAATGTCTATCAAAAGAAGCATATAGAGGAAGATCCTTCTAGAAGCAGAAGATTCTA
>ML805544.1:48125-73559 GCA_009831015.1 Picea engelmannii
TTTAATTTATAAAAATAAAATAGAATTATATTTTTTTTGTTAAATATTGAAAAATAGTGTTATTTAATTATAATTATTTTTTTATGTGTTGAAGTAAAGGTAAATTATTTATTAAAAATGATGTTTTCCACTATATTTTAAAAGTATGGAAATATAAATTAATTCAGACACAATTATATGAAAAATCTTAATTTCAAAAAAGTAAATGGTAAAAAATATTTTTAAGATTGAAAGAAGTATGGAAAAATGACTAAAAACACCGTTGAAAAAAAATATATATTAAAAAATTTGGAAACAGGGATGATTTTTGGGGCTAAATTTTGCTCATGGGCTAATTTTCCATGGTTTTTAGAAAAACGAGATTCGCTATTTTAAAAAATATTCGCCCAAATTCTATAGGATAAAATTATTTTACCTTAAAAATCTCCAAAGTTTTATAAAAACTATATAAAATACTTAAAAATTTGAATATTTTTACAAAAATATAGCCAAACATTTATAGTTGACATATGAAGGGTTAGTAAGATTCGCCAAGGTTTCTACATTTTAAAATAAATTTTCATCCTTAAAATCATCCATGAAAATAAGCATTAAAAAAAACTATTGTGGAAAATATTATGGATCAAAAAAATTAAAATATCAAAATACCACCTAAAATGGGAGGGGGTTGCTAACGGTAGTACCGATTTTAAAAACGAGGTAAAAAATGTGACCCTTGAAAAAATGAGAACTCAGAAAAGTTCTCGTTAAGTTGGTAATATTGTTCAAGGTCCAACAACTCTTTTGGTTTCATTTTCAACTCCTGTAACTTGGGGGTTGACATCTGATAAGGCATTCTTGCTATCAGTTTAGTTCCATATTTTAAGTCGATGGTAAATTCTAGGTCTCTTTCAGGTGGCAATCCTAATAACTCTTTTGGGAAGACATCCACAAACTCTCGTACTACCGGAAGGTTTTCTATTCCTTCTGCCACACCGTTATCGTTTAATGCTAAGATTGCATATAGCTTGCATCCTTTGTAAATGCTCTTTCATAGTTGTAGGGAAGAAATGAACCTTAAGGAAACTCCCTGGTTTCTTCCTATAATCATTTGTTTATGTCCCACATCATCATTCAAACTCAACCGTTTTGTCTTAAAGTTGAGTATCACATCATGCAATTCCAACCAGTCCATATCGATCACGATGTCATAAGATCCTAATATCGTGACGTATAGGTTGGCCTTCATCATGAAATGTCACATTTTGAGTTTATAGTCTAGAACCTTTCCTCGAACCTTCTTCTTGGCACCTAAATCCAATTCCACCTAGCTAGACTTGTCCTGTTCAACTGCCTTTACCGTAATTCTTTTTTAGTGTTGCACCAAAAATAAAGCTCTCTATAACACCAGGATCTATGAAAATACTAAAGGTCTGTTCAGCGATGGTACCTAACGTCTCGATCATAGTGTTACGAGGAAAATATCTCTATGGCTCGAGTAAACCACAACAAACGGAATTGACTGCAAAAAGAAACTCTATCCCAGAAACATGCTATATAAACCAATATGCAAGTGAGATAAGAAAGAGCCCTACCTCATCCAGATGTTCGAAGAAGTCCATCGTTGAGCACTTCAACTCAAAGCTATATACCTGCAACAAGTTCTCAACAAACAAACAAAGAAATCATATGGTGATAATATAAAAGGTTATCACATTAGATAGCATAATCCATTAATAAACATAACAAATATGCTCATGGATAATAACTCACATATTTGGATGATATCAATTGGACAGGAAAGGAGTATTTGTATTAATAAATGATCAGCAGAAGAAAAAATATTACAAACTTCTGTGTCAACACGGTTAAGTACCGAGAAACTAAGTTCCTTCTAGCTGGGCCTCCACCACTTCAATCCTCCACCAAAGGAAAGCTCATAAGAGAAAAACAATGAGGTTCTCAATCAATAAGGGAAGAGCTTGGGGGTTGGACAATGTGTTCAGACTTAAAGGACAAAGGGATGCAGACTCAATATGAAGTAAATTATTTCTCCAGAGTAACTTTGCTCCCAAAGTTGAATTCTTTCTCCCTTTTTCCATAGCTCATAATTTACCCATTTATAGCCTTCAAAATGGAACTGAAAGGACGAGTCAGAACTTTTCCAGTATATGGAAGTCCAAGGATCATAGATCTCCTATCGTGACATGGAAAGTCAACATTAATTTTCATTTTCTGGCACAAATCCCGTTGTCCACGGGTTTTAGTGGAGCAACCTGCGTATATGCATGTTGTATAGTGTGAAAGATCCGTACATGTGGAAAAATATTAATTTTTTTCTCTGGATTTTATCAACAGGGAAGATAAGTCTGCATAGGGAAATGGAATAAGGCCCTATGTGCAAGATTTCATAGGGTGAGGAAAATCTTGCTATAATAGATGCCCCCTAATGTGTGAGGTCAGAGGAGTATCTATGATGGTTGAAATACATTATAAACAACCCATAAGTGGAGTGGTAGGGGACCAGCTGGACGAACTCATTTCTCATTACATTCTGCACTGACTTTTCATCCATGGATGCTAATAAAATTACACTGCATATTCATGTGAAAAATATACCAAACAAGTGTTTGTGGCCATGAATAGGAAAATACAAATGTAGTTACATGCCAATAGCTATCATAGTCATGAACAAGGCCTAGTAGAACCAGTCTCAAAACCAATATGAAGATATATGTGTACCATGCAGTACAATTTGATCTCCCATGATCAATGAAGTTATATAGGTATTGATCCAATGAAAAAGAAGCAACAACTCAGGAAAGTTGCAACCACAAAGTGATGTCTTCAAGTCTTCTACGCAATCCGCCAAGGGTGCAAGTCTACATCATGTGAATAAAGGAGTTAAGGTCGAACACAATAAGACATTGTTTGATTACCGGTCATTGAGGTATATCGTTAACAAACGCAAGACAACCTACCAATAATGAAAGGAGGTATCAAGGCACCAAGTACATTCTTACAAGTGTGAATATAGGAGTCGGAGTCGAACACCTGAAGAATCCATCGATCATGAGACATTGATGTATTCCCAACTATCGATGGTGAGAGAGCCTACCACTGATGACTGCAAGCTTCAATGTACTCATAAGAATCTAGGTCTCATTTCCATAATAAATGAGATTAATTTGATGGAAAGAGACCCACTGAAAGGAGAGCATTAAGGAATCTCTCATTAGTCAGAACGAGGTGCAAAGAAGGAGAGTCACAATTTGGTGGAAATTGGACGAAAAACATCTTCACGAAACAATGACCCTGTGCATCTTTCACGTGTTCCAAGTGCAAGTGGTACATGAAAAAGACCCTCTGAATAACAACCAATGATGAAAACTGTTGGCAAAGGTGAGTAAACCACCAATAAGGCTAATGGCATCCAAGAAATTGCATGAATCCCAATGTGTGAATAGATGTCTTGTTGGAAAACACAAGGGAAACCAACCAGTCAACGACCAATGATGAAATGTTGACTGTTGGGTTCAAGGTTACCTACCAATGATGAAAGTAGGCCTAGGGTGCATGATAGGACTACAATATCATGTGATTCTGAGAAAAATTGAGGGTATGGCCGACATGCAAAGTCAAGAGTTCTGAGGAGTGTCTGACACAGGTTGATAGACATACTTTGAACAAGAGCATGAGACATATGGAGGACTCCGGCAACACAGACCCGATGATGAAACCATGAGATGTAGGAGGCATCAAAGAAATCATCCATAGGGACTGGAAGAGTAACCAGTCAGTAGAGAAGACTCTATAACGAGCTCAGCTTCCTAAGGCCATGATAATCCCAAAATTATGATGATGAATGGACTCAATAACTTTTTTCTTTGTTCAAAGGCGACACGACTATTGCCAACATAAGATAATACTCTCTTCCCGCCTGTTTTTTTTTTTTTTTTAATAAACAAATGAATGGTATGATATAGAGGAGGAAATGAGTGTCACAAGTAAGAAAAACTAGTTGCAATAGTGGAACATACCTATTATTAATGCAAGGAGATGCATGTGGGAGATGGACACTTGGGGGAATGTTCCCTCCTAGGTATAAGGTGTCAAATTGTGAAGGATATAGACAAGGCTTTGCTTGGTTGAGGATGCAAAAATACTGAGGAAAACGATTTATAACGCAAATCGAGAACCGACTATAGGCTCAATATTGCAAGTAAGGGAATGAGATGCAATCACAACTTAACGCCAAAAAATGTCATTTTTTATGAATTTTAGTCTACTTGGTGTGAAAAAAGGGATATACTTGTGCCAAATAGACGTCTTTTCAAATATTTTCACTCGACAATCTTTTCTCTTTTTGAAAACGAGTCAGAAAATAGATTAACTAAGACTCATGACCTTTCAAGTCCAATTTAACAAGTGTGAAAGGGACAAATCACTCAACAATATTTTCGCTTTTTATAGACAAGTTGGAAAAGAGCTTAAATTAAACTCATTGGGAGTCCTCGGGGTATAAGGCCACATGTTTATGAATGATAAATGAGGCTCAACATAAATTCATGTATGAGCTATGAGGGACTCTCGGTCTTATGGAAAAATCTTTGCATGGGAACCAAATGCAGTAGGGGATCTAACTAGGGCACCCATGTTCGATAAGTCTCTACCACTTGATAACGACACGGCTTATAGCAGATGGAAGGCTTTGTTTCATAACAAATGGATTCGTACCTAAGGCATAAAAAGTGACAGTTATAGGATAATGTGAAAATGCATGATGGAATTGATACCTATCCTATATGATGGGTAATAAAAATACCTACCCGTGGTGATGAATGACCAACATAACATTGAAATCTACAAGAATCCTTGGTTAAAACTGCAAAAACCAACACTCCCTATCCAGGAAATAAACAATATCATTCTGAAGATTATTGTGCTCATATTGACTAGGATCACAGGTTCGGCCTTGTTGCACCAGGCATCAAGGCAACTCATGTTCTATGTAGTATAGTGTATGAGACCCATAGTATATGATTGGTGTACCTCACTTCTTGAAAATATGAAGAGACAGTTTACAGAGTGAAAACAAGGGAGTAAGAGAATTGCGGGTTTGCTTCTATCCTACATAGTTTCTTTTTCGAACGAGTTCTAGATCTAGGACCTAGAGTTGATATTCTTCCTAGAGGACCTCACAATCCAACCATGGCATGGTCGATCGAGGTAATGAGGTGGCAGGGGGGAGGTAGGGTGCCGACACCCTACAACGAGGATTTATTCTACTGGTGGCAGCAACAGGTCATTGCCTTAGATGACTATCCCTATGCAGGGATAGACTTCTGAGGAGATCTAGACATGCCACTCCCACCAGGGACCTCTTACAGTGACATAGGTATGTCAAATGTTTTTAAATATTTCATTTTTTTTGTATTTTTGTACAGTAGAACAAAAACATTTTTTGGATGGTGCTTAAGTATTAACTGGACACTTGTGTAATGCAGACATGGTCCGCGAAGACTGAAAGGGTTTCCTCGACATCGACGGAGGAACTAGAGAGACGAGGTGGCAAGAGGATGAGCTAAGAGAGTCCTACAAAACGTGCAGGGAGACCTATCGCATTTGACTCACAAGATTTCCATGGTTCAGGTAGAGGATCTGCCTGAAGCCATGTAGAAGCAGGTGGTTGGTGTACCCAGATCATGGATGCGACTCTTTCAGCGTCTCACAAACACCGAATTTTTTTACCATGACACACATCTGATGCCACAGCCATAGATGTTGTGGGATATTGTAGTACCGATTGTATGTGTGTATTGAGGGTATTAACCCCAATGATGTACTATAAACACCATATTTTTTGAAATATATATAAAAAGGGATCTTCGACTTTACTTATATTTTACAATGTATACATTCATGAGATGGTTTTCTTTCCTTTACTTATGTGACAAATGCCAATCTAAAATGAAATTAGCATAAACATCATATACATGATTAGAACTCCTAGGAATATGATAATATGTAATAAAATCAAACTGTCGTTCTAAAATATGTACCCGTAGGAATCGTAGGAGTAAAGTAGGATCACGCACATGGTAACTGTCACTCAACTGACATGCTACTAACTGGGAGTCCAGGAAAACCTCTAAAGAGAGAATACCAAGTGAGATAGCATCATGCAAAAGTTCTATAACGACACTATATTCAGCCACATTGTTCATGGATGGCCCTAGGTATACGCCAGTTGAAGACACCAGTAGACCCTCGGGTGAGTAAACTACCCAAGCAGTGGAAACCAATTTTTGTGTATGATGATTGGCTTCATCTACGAATCGTAGGTAGACTGAAGACTCTGTTGACATCTGTGAACCATGTGAAAAATAAATAAGCAACCCAAAGACAAAAAATAAAGGAAAAAGATATATACACTAAATTACAATAGAATACAAAGAGTTATGCCCAATCCTGGAGCTCAATCGTAATATGTTTTCAAGTACAGCCCAGTTCTGGGCTCGACCAACCTATTCCCTTCATAAACTTCTAACTCATAGGCTCATTTTTCTCACACATGTTACACGATGTAAGGACCATGCCACATGGGTTTAAACTTGCTTTCCCCCAGTGTTTCTTTGGCTTGATCATACAAGAGGACCAAGTCACCCTCAACGTACAACTGAGGATAGAAATAATTTTCATATTGTACCTTGACATGTATTTTTTTCACCTCAATAGTTGTAGAGGCATCTTGACACTACTCATCAAGACTCTATAGGTGTACAAGGCGTCGTTAGAGATCAGAAGTGCCAGGTAGGAGTGAGACTGCCAACTTAAGAGAATGGATTTCACATTTGATAGGTAAAATCGACTCCACACCGCGTACTAACTAGAAATGGGAAAATCCGGTGGCAGCCTTGACCGAGGTTTGGTATGCCCAGAGTGCAGGATATAACATTATATGCCAGTTGGATTTACTCTGACTAACATTTTTTTGAAAAATGGTCTTGAGAGACTTGTTGATGGCCTCTACTTATCCATTTTACTGGGGGTAATAAGGAGAAGAATTACCATGTCTAAACCCCAACTTAGTTGCTAGTTCTTCCATCATCTCGTTCTAAAAGTGATTGCCATGATCAATGAAAATCTCACTCGGGATACCGAATTGGGCGATAATCTAATTGAATACGAAGAAGGCGACAGTATTCCCATAGGATTTAATCGTAGGCAATGGTATAAACCCACTTAGTAAAGTAGTCGATGGTCATGATAATGTGTTTATGCCCCTTAGCCAAAGTTGGGTTGCAATCCACAAAGTCCACCCCCCACTGGGTGAAGGGACCGACAATAATGACTAGGTGAAGAGGGTATGGATGCGAGTGCATTTTTTGAGTAAGAACCTAGCAGGGGTGACACTTCTTAACCACTTCAATACAATATCTAAATATCGTAGGCCAGAAATAACCGACTCGCAAATTTTTTTGGCTTGTCACCAACTCAGATAGATGAACGCTAGAAGCCCCATTGTGGCAATCATTCAGAATAGAATCAACCTCTCCATGAGTTGAACAATGACACAAGATATTGTCCATTCCTCGGTGATACAATGTGTCACCAATGATAGTATACTTATTAGCTTGGTACCTTAAACGTCATTGGTCATCTCGTGAGAGATGCTAAAGGAACTTCAAGGTTTGAAGATAGAGGACAGTGTCTCCATACCAGGAGTCGAACGATGAGATGAGAAAAATGTGTTTGTCTACAAATGAATCAACATGGATGACATCCTTGGATCTCATGGAAGAGAAATCGATATCAAACTCTTGTAAAATGACAATCCATTTATTATATTTCCCCCTATGATACGTCTGGTAAGGATGTATTGAAATGGATTGACATCAACATCCACAGTAGTCTTGAAAATTAATATATAGTGACGCAAAATTTGCACTGCATGAACGGCAGCCAAAGCTATCTTTTCAACATGAGAATAATTAAGCTCAGGACCAACTAAGGTTCAACTAAGATAGTAGATGACATGCTCATGGAGCTCATCGTCCTCCTGAACCAAAACCCTACCAATTGTATCTTTAGACACAACGATATAAAGCAAGTCATCTCTAATGTAGTCAGGATGATTTAACAGAGGCACCAATGCCAAGGCTTTCTTCAAAGCATTGAAGGACTCTTGGGCTTGCTCATTCTAGATAAAAGGGGTGTCCTTCTTCAAGAGATGCATGAAGCCTTTAATGATATTGGCATAGTTCATTATAAACCGATGAAGAAAGTTAGATTTCCACTGTAAACCTTGAATTTGTCTAATCATCTGTAGGGGAGGAAATCGAAGTATTGCCTCAACCTTTAGTGAATATAACATGATGCCTGTCTAAGAAACTAGAAATACAAGAATATGACTAGAATTAATGAAAAATATGCACTTGTGAGGGTTCAACCAGATTCTATAGTAACGACATCTTTCAAAAACAAGTCGAAGGTGCGTAGCATGATCTACTCTCTTGCGAGAGTGGGAAACAAGATCGGCAAGGTAAGCTTCAACTATGTGTTTAAGATCACGAAAAGTGAAATTCATGGCGCGTTGGAAGGTTTCTATGAAATTTTTAAGGCTGAAAGGCATTTTCTGGTATGCAAAAGTACCCCAAGGACAAATAAATTCTATCTTGTGTTGATCCTCAGGTTTGATTTAAATTTGATTATACCCTAAAACTCCATCCATAAAAGAAAATACTTCGCTTCTCACACACTCATCGAGGATCTGATCAATGAAAGGTGTCGGGAATTTTTCTTTAGGACATGCCTTGTTCATGGCATGAAATTCCATAAATACACGGATGGTTCCTTTCTTATTATCCATAGTGACACAGACCCCTGAACCCTCAGGCCGAGATCTGCTCACAGGATCGTTCAAATCCCCTTCAACCGAAGTGGTTCTTTCAAATCCCTATCGGAACCTTCAATGAATTGCTCCACAGGTCCTTCTAAAACCCCCTTATGCGAAAATGCACAAGGTACAAGCTTCACCTCTACACGACCACAATTGGCCTTGGCACAAGCATTGAGCTCTCATGCTCTTTTCCTATGAAATCCTTATATGCAATAGTCAGCGATAGTCTGACTTCCCTTTCACACTTCTCACAACTCACAACCTCATGAGTTGGAGTGTAGACCCTTGGTGCTCCTACTTTGTGAAATCCTCAGATGTGATAGGGAAACTATAGGTTGACCCCTCGATGCACGAGTACACACCACCTGTCACCTTCGTGGTCCCCACCTGATAGATGTGCCACGCATTCACATGAGCTCTCGACTCTTTCCACTTCACAACTCCTGCACTTGAAACTAACTCCTTTCAAACCCTGAACTTCCGAAGTGTCGAACTTCCGAAATACCAAAATCCTGAAGCTCCACGACGATTCCTATCGCAACTCGTGACTTCGGGACTTTCGTTCCACCGCACTCTGGTCCTTGTCGTCAGGATCCCCGAAATGATGAAATGATCTGACGGCTTGTGAAAATCATGATCAACAGTCCACGTTGATTCTTACCTCCCAAAGAGTGGATTCATCCAATGCTTATCCTTCTTGCAGCTTCACTGGAATCCCACGGTCCTCGCGACTTCGCGAATTCTCCATAGAGAATTTTGACCGCTCGTTGCTCCTTGACAACTTCTGTGAAATAAACCAATGTTCTTCCTTATGAAATTTATTGTTGATGGATGACTTTGACCCTCGTCTCCTTTTGAAGTATTTCAGTCTCCATCCTCCTTTGAACACTTCGACAACGTTAACCCTCCTGAGCTTTCTCTTGGAAACTTCAAGCCTTAAAAGAACTCATGCACACACTCCTTACGACAAACTTTCAAGTACTTCTAAGTATTTGATTTCTTCAACTCTGTGCACCTCTTGCAACAACAGTCTTCAAATCCTTCCCTTAGTTGATAAGTCCTAAGCTTTCAACTAGCCTACGCACACCTTACACGACTTCTATGCTTCACTTGCACTTCTATTGGAATGAGAACAACGATATCCTTCCTGAGCTTTCAGAGATAAAATCTGAACCTTCATCAACGCACTCCTTGTGGATGCTTCATTGCACTCCTTGCAAGAACTTCTCTCTCAGGAAGAGAAACAATTGAAACTCATTCGCTCTCTCTCTTTCAGACTTCAAACATTCAACATGAAATCATACATACACACAAACTATAGTATTAAAGAAAATGCATAATAGAGAGAATATAACAACCATGAACATAACATTCACCATGTAAAGACAGAAAACATCATAACACCATGAAATCTGATTCAAAGCTTCATATATTAATTCAAAGCTCCTGTACATGGAATTCTTCTCTACAACTCTCTCTGTAGCTCTCTTCTCCTCTTCTATGCTTATGATTATGTTACAATGAATACAAGAATGAGGGTGTCTATATCCATTTTCCCTCCTACTTCCTAAATTGTCTAATCTATTAATTCAAACCTACCTACTTTTATTAACTATGCATAAATGCCTTAATGTTTTATAGATGAGAGCAATCGCTCATGATCTATTTACAACCCCCAAGATATAAATGCAAGTACATCACCTTCCTAAATATTACATTATATCTGATCCCTTATACTATCGAAACATTTCAAAACATGGAAAATGTGTGTTGCGCTTTCCAGCTGTCTTTCACCTCCACGCTCGCTTGACTGCTTATGATCCTCTTGCATCATACTCCCTCGCTTGAAATTTTTCATGAACTCCTGTTCATGAGCTCTTGCATGGTCTGTCCATGCTTTTGAATTTTTGCTTCATCTTCCCATTTGGCATCTTCAACTGGATGTCCCTTCCACTTGACCAAGTATTCAAAATACTCTTTCCTCCTAGTCTTCTTGCTGACTCTCTTGTAATTTATTCTTTCCATCTGTGGATTTTCAGCTATAGGCATTTGTTTGGTCCATTGAACCTCTATCTGTTTATCCTCTGCTCTTGTTTCTCCAAATTTGTAAGGGTACAAATCCACAACATTTAATATCAACGAAATTCTGATCCCATCAAGCAATTCAATCTCATATGTGTTTGCCCCAAATTTCTTTACAACCTTGCATGGACCAATCTTTTTCATTTTCAATTTGTTATATGTCCCCTTTGGGAATATTTCCTTCCTCAGATGTGTAAGAATCAGATCACCAACTTCAAATTGAATTTCTCGCCTATGTTGATCTTCTCTGCACTTGTATTCTTGATTTGAGCTCTGTAATCGCTCTTTAATGCGACTGTGAAGCTCCTTCATCGCTCTTTAATGCGAATGTGAAGCTCCTTCATCGCTTCTGCAAAATTCTCTGCACTAGCACTTTTGAATTCATATTTTTATACATCTTTCAATTTAGAAACTCCCCTTGGTTGCATTCCATATAAAATTTGGAATGGACTCTACCCTATTCTTCTGTTGATTGAATCATTGTAAGCAAATTCCACCTGTGGCAGAATGTGATCCCACTGACTGTGTTGTTCAGTTACTAGGATCCTTAGCAAATCTCCCAAGCTTCTGTTGAAAAATTATGTCTTCCCATCAATCTGAGGATGATACATTGAGATAAAAGACAACCTTGCCCCCAGCTTCTTCCATAAAGTCCTCCAAAAATGTCCCACGAGCTTGGTATCTCTATCCAAAACAATACTCCTTGGCAAGCCATGAAGTCTGACGACTTCTTTGAAAAACAGGTTCGCAATATGTGTTGTGATGTAGGAAAGTCACGATACCACCACCTCATGCTCCTTCTCATAGGATTGTTTGAATTCCCCTTTGAGCCGAGTTATCTCATCTGATTCCCTGCTAGAATCTCTATCAAAAACCCGATCCACAGGTCCTTAATTTTCCCCCACAGCTCCTCTGCACTTAACCGTGAACTCTCTCGATGTAATTTCATGTTTCAGAGTTTCTTCTTTTCTGATGTCGAGAGTTCCTGTCCTCTCGAACTCCAGAACTATGATTCGTTGATGCGCTCCCTTCGTGCCTTAGCCCCTCCTAGCTAAACCCCTAGTCCATGTGACTAGTTGTCATAAGACCGCAACCTTATCACCTTATCAGGATTCGGGGTTTCACGATCCTCGATGTCACGAACCTTTATCCCCACAATCTACCGATCACCGATTTGCCGATATGACACTTTACATGTTAGCCCTCCTAGCTAAGGTCTTGGCCCATATGACCACTATCCCCCGTGACTGCAATCTTATTCCCTTTCAGGGTTTTGGACATCACAATGCCAAAATGCAAGGACACTTTGTCCACGGGATTCCCGATATGTCGATTCTCGATATGACGTCAGTTAACAATCCCTGTCTTCCTTTAGCATGATCAACGACTGTGATCGCCTATGAAACCAACGGCTCCAGATCTCCCTCGGGGTTTCACGACTTCAAATGTCGAAGTTATTTTGTCCTTGACATCCCCGATCTCTCGAAAGTCGATTCTGTGCTATGTCGATAGCTGGCCCCACGATGGAGCTTCCTCCTTCTTGTCGAGGTTTCTAACTTTGCGATTCCAAATTGAAAGGACTTCGTGTCCAAGGGATTCCCGATATCCCAATCCCTGATTTCTCCGATGTGGCTCTCCTATCGGGACCTTTTTTGAAGGCCTCGCTTGCTGCCATGCGTCCCTTCAAGATGGACGTTCCACATCCATTTCACGATTTTGTGACTTCTAATGTCCCAGGCGTCTCGTCTCTAGGACTCGCGAAATGTCGAACTCCAATGTGCCAAAATACCGACGGCGCTCGGTCTTCGCCATGCATCTCCACAAATGGATAGCTCTGATCCACTCTCGCTATTTCAAAATTTGAAATGTCCCAACTTCCTCGACCTCAGGACCTCCAATATCCAGAATGTCGATATCCTGATGCACCAAATGCCTTTCGGGGCTTTCACACCTGCTTCTCTACGCTAAGTGTTAAACCACACACGACTCTCTGCCAATCCAATGGCTAACGGGTATATTGATCCGATCTGACAGTGCAGATCCATCCCTCCTGTGCGCTCATCCTACTACTCCCTGGACGTGGAAACCAACGGTCCAGATCTCTTCCTCTCGTCGATCTGACGACTGCTGTGCTCCCTCATGGGCTTGCGCACTTTCTTCCGGTGCTTGGAAAATTCCATGTTCTCAAAGGCCTCGACCTTTGCCTTTCTTCTCCTCTGCAAACTCCTTTACCTGAGTTCTCATCATGCATTCTCCTTGATGTTGTTCCTCCTGATCTTTTATACACTCTGAACTCCTCCAAAGAGTTCTTCAACCTCTGCACTCCTTGCAGTCTTGACTCTGTGCACCGAAAGAACTGTCCATCCTAAGATTTTGCACATGCTCAGACCCCTAAGGGATTTTATCCTTCTTCCTTCTCCTTCAAATGGAGAATGTTTGGATGCCCTCTTGGCTATCCTTCTACTCTAGCAACCTCTTGCTAAGTCTGCAGGGTGTTCAACAACCCTGTGAAGATCCATCAGCGGATTCTTCCTTCAGAATACAGAACACAAAGAGTTCTCTTCTCCTGTGCCTATCTGCACACTATCTCAATGCCCACCTGGAAGAGTATCTTCTCACAAAACATCCAGCAGTTATGCCCTCTGTGAACTCCTTGCACCTGCTCAATGCCCACTTGGCAGAGCTCTTCAGAATCCTCAGTGATTCTGGTTCTTCTTGAACTCACAGCAGAGTTCCTCTCGATGCACCTCTGTGCATATTCTCAATTCCCACTTGGCAGAGCTCTACAGAACTCCTCAGATCTTCTGTCTGCAACTGTGTCTTCTCCCACACAGCCTTGCCTCCAAGGTGTTCATCAACCTTGAGGTATTTATTGAGTTGTTGAATCCAGTTCTTGTGCCACAACACGTCCTTGTCTGAACCCACATAATTTAGAAGTGCAACCTCTGTGCACGACTATCAGAACCCGCAGCATTCTGCCACACCCTCCTGGTGTGAAGCCTCAAAGACCTTCACCTAAAATCAGACACACTCCTGCAAATGCAAACATACATCTAAAACACATATGAACACTCACAGACATTCATTCAACACACAGTAATGCAGGAAAAACTGCTTCTGTTTATATTAAATATGGCAAATGCCTGCTTATACAAGGTGTTCCTGAGCACGGCATGTAACAAGGTCTCATCTCTTCTCTTCTTCTCTCTACTCTTCTTTTTTCAAAATGAGATACGAAGATCTCTTTTACCCGAGGGGGATCTTCGAGCACTTCCCTCCAATCTACCTACCCTATTCAATTGCATTGAATGGGATGTCTAGTCCACTATCAGATCTAGATATCAGCCTTACAAACATTAAAGTCCGATCTACCTAATTCATGCACAAAGGCACGAATCTATGGCTCAACAACCTAGACATTAAATTACATTCAATTCAAGTTTTAAATGAGGACTGCACCTCTCTCTTCATCCTTGAATGCATGCACTTGACACGACTAGATGGCTGGCTGGTTGACATGGAGAGATGCTCCTGCATCATACTCCTCAGCTGAAAAATTCATGAGCTCCTACTCATGAGCTTCCCATATTAGTTGCTGAAATTCTCCTGGATCCCAAATCATCCTCTGGAGTTGTTCATCCGCTCCATTCTGCTGTTGTTGTTTCTTTTGCACTGCTGCTGCTACTTCCCTCTTTCTGCTCAATCTCTCCTCGCTGGCAGTCCTTGCTGACCTTAACATCAACCTTCTGATATCTTCTATCACTTTGTCCAGCTGCTCCAGTGGTTGGCTCTATTCGTGAAGTCTTCTCAGCTGCAAAAATATTTGGCACATGGGCAGATCACTGAAATCTCCCATGCCTTCTCCTTTATATACTTCCAACCTCACCTGTTGGATGTGCATGCTCTGCACTTTCACCCTCTCTTCCAGGGCTTCAATTTGTTCCCACAGATCAGGAAAACAAATGTTGTCTGCCCCTTCTTCTTCTGCTGCTGCAAATTCCCATGTTGTAGTCTTTTCAGTCTCCTGGCTGAAAATACTAAGCCATTCCTCAGAATGCTCGTCATCCTCTTTTGTTTCTTCTTCTGTTAGCCTCAGTGCTACAGCTCCTTCAGCTTTTTGGCTGAATGTATTGAGACATTCCTCAAAATGTTCATTTTCCTCTTCGTCTTCTTCTGCTTGGGCAGTTTCAAACACCTACTCCAATTCCTCCTTGACAGTCTTAGCTGATTGTTCTTCTGCTGTTGTTGCACCTGCAACACAAATTTTTGCCTCCTCTAGGCTAAGTGGTAGGAATATCTCGATTCCCCCAATCATCATAAGGCTTCTCAAATCCTCCTCTTCTGTCAGCTGCATACGCTGATCCAAACTCATCTCTGAGTTCACCTACTCATCCCTACCCACCTGGCAATCTGAGATGCTTCCGCTGCTCTCCTGGAAGATTATGAGATCAACCAATCCCATATTCATCAACAACCCTTACTGAATTGAACTCACCTCCAAGTCCATGAGACTTTCAGACAGTCTCCTATGCTCATCTCTACCCACCTGGAAATCTGAGATTCTTCTGCTCCCCTCCTGGCAGTCTTCGAGATCCCGCATCGACCTCATATCATTGCCTAGTTGGAAATGTGAAATTCCCTGGCTGTCCTCATGACAGTCTCTGAGATACTCAGCTGATATCAACTCCTTGCCCACTTGGAAAACTGGAATTTCCTCTCTGCCCTTCTGGCAATTCTTGAGATCCTCAACTAATCCCAATTCATTCTCCACATCATTGAGACCTCTCCCAGTCTCGGGTTCACACATCTGAACCATTTCTTCTTCTGGTCCATTAAGGTTTTCAGCATACCTCAACCATCCTCTTAATAGCCTGCGCTATCTTCTGACCATCAACTCTTTGACTAGCCAATTTACTTTTGCCTTCTTCATGGGCCACTCATACACCCATCTCGGCTTGGCTTTCTGTCGCATCCGCAGTTTGAGCTTTTCTATGTCTGCCCTTATTTCATAGAGCTCTTTATCCATTTCTGCAAGCTTTTCTACCTTTCTCTTCCTCCCAGCATGCCTATGGTATTCAGTAGCCATGGTGCTATCCCTGTCTGCTCTCCTAGCAAACCTGTTGATGTCACTCCGCACTAAGAGTGTTTCCAGCTTCATCCTACAGTCCTACTGACTATCTTCTTGATTGTTGCCTACCTGTGAAAAATCACCAGAGTCTCCAACGCTCTGTCTTCTCCCTCTGCTTGAGATATACAAACAAAGTTCTAGCTCTGATACCACTTGATGTCTGTATCAGAGTACTCTTTTATCTCCTTCTACCTCCTCCTGCCTAAAATATACAGACAAGAATCAGGCTCTGATACCACTTGACGCAGGACGAATCGTGACACCACCTCCTAGTGCTCCTACTCACAGGATCGTTCGAATTACCCTTTGAGCCAAATTAGCTCATCTAATTCCCTATTGGAATCTGTATTAAAAACCTGATCCACAGGTCCTTAATTTTATCCCACGGCTCTTCTGCACTTAATCGTGAACTCTCCGGATGCAATTTTGGGTTTCAGAGTTTCTTCTTTTCTGATGTTGAAAGTTCATGTCCTCTCGAAATCCTGAACTCTGATTCGCCGATGCGCTCCCTTCGTGCCTTAGCCTCTCCTGGCTAAGCCCCTAGTCCATATGACTAGTTCTCATAAGACCGCAACCTTATCACCTTATCGAGATTCAGGGTTTCGCGATCCTCGATGTCACTAACCTATGTCCCTGCAATCTCCCAATCATCGATTTGTCGATACAGCACTTTACACATTATCCCTCCTGGCTAAGCTCTTGGCCCATATGATCACTATCCCCCGTGACCATAGTCTTATTCCCTTTCAAGGTTTCAGACATCGTAATGCTGAAATGCAAGGACACTTTGTCCACGGGATTCCCAATATGACGTCAGTTAACAATCCTTGTCCGCCTTTAGCATGATCAACGGTCGTGATCACCTATGAAACCAATGGCTCCAGATCTCCCTTGGGGTTTCACGACTTCAAATGTCGAAGTGCTTTTTTCCTTGACTTCTCCGATCTCTTGAAAGTTGATTCTCTGCTATGCTGACAACTGGCCCCACAATGGAGCTTCCTCCTTCTTTTCGGGGTTTTGGACTTCGCAATTCTGAATTGTAAGGACTTTGTGTCCACGGGATTCCTGATCCCCGATTTCTCTGATGTGGCTCTCTTATCGGGACCTTTTCTGAAGGCCTCACTTGCTGCCACACATCCCTTCAAGATGGATGGTCCACATCCATTTTGTGATTTCATGACTTCTGATGTCTCGGGCGTCTCATCTCTAGGACTTGCGAAATGCCGAACTCTGATGTGCCAAAATACTGATGGCGCTCGGTCTCCGCCATGCGTCTCCACAAACAGATAGCTCTGATCCACTCTCGCTATTTTGGAACTTGAAATGTCCCAACTTCCTCGACCTCAGGACCTCCGATATCCCAAATTTCGATATCCCGATGCACCAAATGCCTTTCGGGACTTTCACACCCGCTTCTCTGCACTAAGTGTTAAACCATGCATGACTCTCTGTCGATCCAACAGCTGACGGGTATCTTGATCCGATCTGATGGTGAAGATCCATCCCTCCTGTGTGCTCCTCCTACTGCTCCCTGGATGTGGAAACCAACGGTCGAGATCTCTTCCTCCCGTCAATCTGACGGCTGCTGTGCTCCCTCCTGGGCTTGCACACTTTCTTCCGGTGCTTGGAAAATTCCAAGTTCTCAAAGGCCTCGATCTTTACCTTTATTCTCCTCTGCAAACTCCTTTACCTGAGTTCTCACCATGTGTTCTCCTCGACGTTGTTCCTCCTGATATTTTATAGACTCTGAACTCCTCCAAAGAGTTCTTCAACCTCTGCACTCCTTGCAGCCTCGACTCTGTGCACTGAAATCACTGTCCCTCCTGAGCTTCTGCACATGCTCAGATCCCTAAGGGATTTTATCCTTCTTCCTTCTCCTTCATATGGATAATGTTTGGATTCCCTCTTGGCTATCCTTCTACTCAAGCAACCTCTTGCTAAGTCTGCAGGGTGTTCAGCAACCCTGTGAAGATCCCTCAACGGATTCTTCCTTTAGAATACAGAACTCAAAGAGTTCTCTTCTCTTGTGCCTGTCTGCACATTGTCTCAATGCCCACCTGGTAGAGTATCTTCTCACAGAACATTCAACATTTCTTCACTCTGTGCACTCCTTGCACCTGCTCAATGCCCACTTGGTAGAGCTCTTCAGAATCCTCAGTGATTCTGGTTCTTCTTGAACTCACAGCAGAGTTCCTCTCGATGCACCTCTATGCATATTCTCAATGCCCACTTGGCAGAGCTCTACAGAACTCCTCATAGCTTCTTTCTTCAACTCTGTCTTCTCCCACATAGCCTTGCCTCCAAGGTGTTCAGCAACCTTGAGGTCTTTCTTGAGTTGTTGAATCCAGTTCTTGTGTCGCAACACGTCCTTGTCTGAACCCGCATAATTCAGAAGTGAAACCTCTGTGCATGGCTATCAGAACCCATATCGTTCTGTCACACCCTCCTAGTGTGAAGCCTCAAATACCTTCACCTAAAATCAGACACACTCCTGCAAATGCAAACATACATCTACAACACATATGAACACTCACAGAAATTCATTCAACACATAGTAATGTAGGAAAAACTACTTATGTTTATATTAAATATGGAAAATTCCTGTTTATACAAGGTGTTCCTGAGCACGGCTTGTAACAAGGTCTCGACTCTTCTCTTCTGCTCTCTACTCTTATTTTTTCAAAATGAGATACGGAAATCTCTTTTACCCGAGGGGGCTCTTCGAGCGCTTCCCTCCAATCTACCTACCCTATTCAATTGCATTGAATGGGATGTCTAGTCTGCTATCAGATCTAGATCTCAGCCTTACAAACATTAAAGGTTGATATACCTAATGCCTGCACAAAGGCATGGCTCTATGGCTCAAAATCCTAGACATTAAATTACATTCAATTCAAGTTTTAAATGAGGAATGCACCTCTCTCTTCATCTTGAATGCACGCGCTTGACACGACTGGCTGGCTGACGTGGAGAGAGGCTCCTGCATCATGTTGTGTCGCTGGTTTTTTGGCATGGTATAAAATGTTCCATCTTGGAAAATCTATCAACTACCACAAAGATCGAATCACAACCTCTTTGTGTTCTTGGCAGTCGCAATACAAAATCCATTCTCACTGCGTCCCACGGTCTTGCAGGTATGGGTAATGGCTGATATAACCCTATATTTTTCCTTTTCCCTTTTGTGTGTTGACAAATCCTGCATCTATCCACAAATATATTAACATCTGTCCTCATTCCTGGCCAAAAATATGAACCATTCAATTTTGAGAACGTCTTGTCATAACTGAAGTGTCCGACCAATCCTCCACTGTGTTTTTCCTTCAGGAGATTCTCCCTCATGGAGAATTTTGGAATACACAATTGATTTCCCCTGAATAACAATCCATCCTAGATCATGTATTCAATCCATTGGGTTCTATCTCTGAGAACTGGATTCTCATATGCTTCATATGCTTCCTTAAAATTTGGATCATCCCTATACATTTCTTTGAGGTTATCAAAACCCAAAGTTTTGACTCTAAACTCCTGCATAAGAAAACATTTCCTGCTCAAAGTGTCAACAACTTTGTTAGCAATTCCAGAGATATGTTTAATCACAAAAGTAAAATTCTGCATGAATTCAACCCATTTTGCATGCTTTTAGTTCAACTTCTCCTATCGAGTCACGAATTGCAAAGCATGATTGTCGTTGTATAAAACAAACTCTTTTGGAACCAAATAGTGTCTCCATTTCTTCAACGCTTGTATGAGCGCATAGAATTCCTTGTCATATGTGGAGTACTTAAACATTGCTTCATTCAAATTCTCTCTGAAGTATGCAATCGACCTATCATCTTGGCTTAAGACCTCTCCAATTGCAAATCCACTCACGTTACACTTGACCTGGAATATCTTGCTAAAGTCCGAAAAAACCAAAATTGGTTTCTCTATGATCTTCTTCTTCAGCAAGTTGAAACTCTTCTCTGCTTCGTCTATCCAGTGAAAATATTTATGTCTTTTCTTCACCGTATCCATCATCGATGCGCTAATCCCACTAAAATTTCAGATGAATTTCCTGTAGAAACTAGCCAAACCATGGAAGCTTCGAACTTCAAACACACTTTTCGGTGATGTCCAATTCTTAATCACATTCACCTTTTCCGGGTCCATCTTCAGATCATTTGCAGAGATAACAAAACCCAAATAAATGAGTTATGTCCTCATAAATGACAATTTCTTCATATTTATCAACAATTTCTCTTGTTGTAATCTCCTCATCACTGCGGCTAAATGTTTCAAGTGTTTTGCTTCTGTCTTGCTGAAAATTAATATATCGTCAAGATACACAATGAAGAATTTCCCAATGAACTCCTTCAGGACTTCATTCATCAGTCTCATGAAAGTACTAGGTGCATTTGTTAAGCCAAACGGCATAACAAGCCATTCATACAACCCTTCATTTGTCTTGAATGTTGTTTTCCATTCATCACCTTCTGTCATACGAATCTGATGATATCCACTTTTCAAATCAATCTTTGAAAAGAATCTTTCTCCACTCAAGCAATCCATCAAATCATCCATCCTTGGCAATGGAAATCTATATCTGATGGTGATCTTAGTGATCTCTCTTGAGTCAGTACACATCCTCCAGCCTCCGTCTTTCTTTGGGTTGAGAACTGTTGGAACAACGCATGGACTCAATCTTTCTCTAATCAACCCTTTGTCCATTAAATCCTAGACTTGTCTCTTGACTTCTTCATTCTTCTGTGGCATCAACCTGTACGTTTCTTTGTTTGGTAAAGTGGCTCCAGGTATAATATCAATGTGATGACTTATACTCCTGATCGGTGGCAATGAGCGAGGTAGTTCGTCCACTACTATATCGACAAACTCCTCCAGTAACTTCTAGATTACCTTTGGTAAATCATCCACTCTTGTGCTGGTCAAAATAATGCTAGGCTTCCTGACCACAATAAATTGTGTGTCTTCCTTCTTCTTGACCTCATTAAGAAGTTTCTTCCCACTCATGAGAAGTACAGTGTTACTCACCTCTGGTTTTACTTCTTTATCCTTAATCAACAACAACATGTGAGTCCTTCCATTCTTCTCCAGGGTGTATGTGTTCTTTCTCCCATCATGAACCACATTTCTATCATATTTCCATGGTCTACCCAACAATAGATGACAAACATCCATGGGAATGACATCACATAATATTTCATCCTTATATCCTCCTATTTTAAATTCAACTAAACATTTTTTAGTGACATTTACCCGATGTCCTTTTTGTAGCCAAAAAACTCTGTATGGGCTTGGATTTTCAACAGTATCCAACTCCATCTTTTCTACCATCTCTGTAGAAACGAGATTGTCTGTGCTACCACTGTCCACTATAACCTTGCATACTATGTCCTTGTTCTTGCAAGCAGTCTGAAACAAACTATTTCTTTGGGTTGGGTTCTCTGCCTCTTTCTTTGGCTTCAAGAGAACTTTCCTCATCATCAAGGATCTTCCTCCCTCAACATCCTCTACCTCAACATTCCATCCTTGTGCTTCGGCAATGTGAGTCTCACCACCTTCTTTCTTCCTGTTTGGACATTCATAAGACTTATGTCTATTTTTCCCATAGACAAAACACTTTACTTCACCGCCTCTACCTCTTCCTCTTCCTCTAGCTCGAGGAAAAGTATTTCTATCAGCATATTGCCCTCTCTGTGAGCTTCCTCCTCTCTCAGGTTGAGTTTGGGTTTTCTTTCCCTCTTCTTGAGGTCTTTGAGTTCTGTCCTGGGAAATTGCTTTGCCTCTATATTGACTTCTACCTCGACCTCTTTGACCTTGCTTTTGGCTCATCTTCTCTTCATCTTTTAGAGCCATCTGATAAGCATCTTCCACAGTCTAAATGATCATCATGCTCATCTCATCCTGGATGTCATATCTCAGACCATTAATGTATCTGGAAACCTTTTCATCATCACTTTCTCGATGACCTACTCTAATGTTTATCTTGTATAACTCTTAAGTGTATTCTTTCACTGACATCAGCTTCTGTCTCAAATTCTACATCCTCTGAAACAAAGTAATTTGATAATCCTTGGGTATGAATTTGGCTTTCATCTTTGCAACCATCCTATCCCAACTCTTGATTTTATGCTTGCCTTTGCAACGTCTGTCAGCCTACAGTTAATCCCACCATAATGTTGCATTCCCTTTAAGTTTAGTGACAGCATGTTTGACCTTCTTGTCATCCTCGACATCCTCATAGTCGAAATATTTATCCAGATCTCTAATCCAGTCTAGAAGCTCTTCAACATCTAGGTCTCCCTCATATATGGGAATCTCCATCTTTTCTCTGACACCTATCCTTGCAATAGCCATGAAAAGGAATTCGTCTACAGTTTCTTCAACTGCAACTTCTTATTCATGTCCAACTTCATTTTCACTATCAACCTCACTGATATCCCTAGTGTCAACTGTGCACCTCTGTGTTGTATCCATGGCATCAAGCATGGCACATAGTTTCACACATTTCCCTTTCCACTGCTGGATCAGGCATTGGTCTGTCTCTTCTTCTCAGTGGCATGGCTAAGAAATTTCCTCTTTCCTCTGCTACAGAAAGAAAATAACTTTTTCTATGCTCTGATACCACTTGATGCAAACTCTGAAACCCTTAGGCCAAGATCCGCTCACAGGATCATTCAAATCCCCTTGAGCCGAAGTGGCTCTTTCAGATCCTTATCGAAACTTTCAATGAATTGCTCCAAAAGTACTTCTGAAACCCCCTTATGTGAACAGGCACAAGGTACGAGATTCACCTCCACATGACCACAATTGGCCTTGTCACAAGCGTTGAGCTCTCATGCTCTCTTCCTATGAAATCTCGATATGTGATAGTCAGCGATAGTCTGACTTCCCTTTCACACTTCTTGCAACTCGCAACCTCAAGAGTTGGAGTGTACAGATTTGGTTCTCCTCCTTTGCAAAATATGGATATGTGATAGGGAAACTATAGGTTGACCCCTTGATGCACAAGTACACGCCACCTATCACCTTCGCGGTCCCCACCTGACAGATGTGCCATGCATTCACATGAGCTCTCGTCTCTCGCCACTTCACAACTCCTGCACTTGAAACTGACTCCTCTCAAACCCCAAACTTCCAAAGTGTTGAACTTCCAAAATACCGAAATCACGAAGCTCCATGTCGATTCCTATCGCAACTCGTGACTTAGGGACTTTCGTTCCACCACGCTCCGGTCCTTGTCCTCAGGATCCCCGAAATGACGAAATCATCTGACGGCTTGTGCAAAGCATGATCAATGATCCACATTGATTCTTACCTCTCTAAGGGTGGATTCATCCAATGCTTATCCTTCTTGCGGCTTCACTGGAATCCCATGATCCTCGCAACTTCACGAATTCTCTACAGAGAATTTCGACCGCTCGTTTCTCCTGGACAACTTCTATGAAATAAACCAAGGTTCTTCCTTATGAACTTTACTTATCCTAGATGACTTCGACCCTCATCTCCCTTTGAAGTATTTCAGTCTCCTTCCTCCTTTGAACACTTTGACGACGTTAACCCTCCTAAGCTTTCTCTTGGCAACTTCAGGCCTTAAAAGAACTCTTGCATGCACTCCTTGTGGCAGACTTTCAAATACTTCTAAGTATTTGATTTCTTCAACTTCATGCACCTCTTGCAACAACAGTCCTAAAATCCTTCCCTTAGTTTATAAGTCCTAAGATTTAAACCAGCCTGTGCACACCTTGCACGGCTACTATGATTCACTTACACTTCTATTGGAATGAGAACAACAGTATCCTTCCTGAGCTTTCAAAGATAAACTCTGAACCTTCATCAACACACTCCTTGCGGACGCTTCACTGCACTCCTTGCAAGATCTTCTCTCTCAGGAAGAGAAACAATTGAAACTCATTTGCTCTCTCTCTTTCAGACTTCAAACATTCAACATGAAATCATACATACACATAGTATTAAAGAAAATGCATAACAAAGAGAATAAAACAACCATGAACATACCATTCACCATGTAAAGACAAAAAACATCATAACACCATGAAATCTGATTTAAAGATTCATATATTAATTCAAATCTCCTATACATGGAATTCTTCTCTACAGATCTCTCTACAGATCTTGTCTCCTCTTCTATGCTTATGATTATTTTACAATGAATAAAAGAATGAGGGTGTCTATATCTGTTTTTCCTCCTGCTTCCTAAACTGTCTAATCTATGTGTTGGCGACGGAAGTCACTCCTGGATTGCTAACAGGAGCAGATCCCGACGCCCATCAGTTTTATGTCACAGAGGTTTATAGGTGGTGTTCGCACCCAATTCGTCACCTGGTGAGCAAATCGAGGGTGCTTGTATGCTATGTTGGGTCTTGCAGGGCACGAAATCTGTGGAGGAAAGGGTTAGAGGAAACAAGACAAACTACAAGCTAATATCAACTGAAAACAAATTAAAACTGTGAAAAGAAACAACAAAACACCAAAAAAAAACAAAAGCCAGATGTCACCAATGGTTTTGAGCTAGTCAATTCATGAAACCGGAGCATGATGAAGGAAGAGAACTGTGGTTCCTTCTTCCCCCAACGGAAGGCTCTTTGAGGCCCTCGCAAAGTTTGATTTCCTTACAATGAGAAGAACGGAGCATAGCAGTGAAAGAACTCCCAGCGATGCTGCCGATGTGTTATCGTTAAAGAATGAGTCCTTAACAATCTGAGCAGCATAACAATGCCTGAAATTCCTTGCAAAAATAATGTATCTTCACGGATTTTTATAGCAGATCCTTGGGCGATTATGTAACCTCTTCAAAGTGTGAAAAGGGGCCCTTTAGGGCTTCCTTAGGTCATTAACCCACCTCCCCTGCGGATTCGGCTTGGATTTGGGAGTCAAATCAGATTGGGAGCCGGTCCGTAAGTGGTTGAGAGGCTGGCTAATTCATAAAAGTGTCATTTTAGTAGGTGCGCGGGTTTTGTCATTGACAGCCGCATATCGTGCATGCATGCACGCAGAGTACGTTCTTGTCCTGCACATGTGCACGCGCACCAAACTGCTGTGAAGTGCCCTTCAATTTTTGGTCACTTTGTATAGTTTTTTACCCTTCTGGACTGCTGTGAAATTAATTCAGTGCCCTGAATGACTTCATTGATGTTTTGACGATGCAGATTTCTTGTCGCCATATGCGGATGAAATTTCAGTGATAACAGATGCCCCCTAATGGATGAGGTTAGGAGCATACGTATAGCCGAAATCCATCAATGTTTCTTCTACTGAGAATGTTGTTGTAAGGGAAAGCAATAGTGGGACCGTTTGGAGCGATCCGTTGGAGAAAAAAGGAACC
>ML805544.1:73585-86167 GCA_009831015.1 Picea engelmannii
AGAAAAAAAAAAAAAAAAAATATATATATATATATATATATATATACAATTGTGTACAAACGAGGCGGGCATGCCCCATGCTTGTTTTTTATGTAACTCTGAAAAAAGATGATGAAAGTGTTGATGTAGACAACTGCAGCGCCCTCGGGGGCGGTCATGATAAAGGCAGAAGACAATTTTGCAAAGGAACATACTCTGAAGAAGAGGTAATGATCGTGGTACTAAGCAGCGACGATGATGTGGGCATTGATGGCCCTACCAAGTTCAGAGGTCTTCGAAAAATGACAAAAATAACTGCAATAGTCGCAAAGTAAGACCCACCATAACATGAGAGAGTGTTGACGTCGAATGTTATGGGGGCCAACGATAGTAGGGAGCAACGGTGTTTCACCCTGTGCCGTCCAAGATCTCTCATTAAAATAGAGAATGAGAATCAAGATACTGTTGCCCTTCTAGAAAAGTGCGTTGATGTCGACAAAAGGGAAACGCGACTCCGAGAAGCAAAGGGCTCCATGGAATCTACTGAGATGAGGAAGTGGCAGAGGTACATGGACGAAGTCGAGGAGTGGGATGACTCAAGACTACCCTTGGTTGGAGGATGTATGAGGGAAACAGTGGCCGCAACCGTGTAACAAGGTCGACTGTCAGGGGGACGACAAGCCCGGTGATAAGTTGTGCCAGAGGCGAGACAAGGTGAACAAATTCAGAGGGTAGAGGTGACTGACCTATGGAGTACTCTGAAGATATGGATGATGTCGGCAAGGGTAGATGATAAGTAATGCTCCAACCAAGGGTGACATGGGTTGCATGTGGCGAAAAGAAAGAAAGTCGCCAACGGTGACGACAAAGAATGCAATGACTGGAAATAAAGGTGTTTGTACAATAAATAATAAATAATTTTTGGGGAAAAAAGTACAAATATAGAAATGGGTGCCCCGGTGTGAAATGCGTGCCCCAGGGAGGGTAGAATTGTCTTGGGAAACTGATGAAGGGTGGGGGGCCCATTGGTGAGTTTCTGTATGAGGTAGGTGAAATGAGGGAAGGTTCGCAGATGAGAAAACTGAGTGTGGATGAAATGAAGGGCTCATGATCCTGCGGAGGTGCAGGTAAAAAATAGAACCATAAAGAGATAATCTAGGAGTCCATTTGGGAAGGCTAGCAAAATAAAGAGAAAGAGTATGTGGCTAATTCACGACATGATGAAAGACTATCAGGACTCCCATCCCTAAAGGCTAATGAAAAACAGCATGAGTGTCAACAGTGCCACAGGGTGCTATGAATGGGACAACTCATGTGGGTGAGAATGCTACTGGGTTACAGTACCAGAGATGCAAATGGAGGTGTGGGTACTGCAGAGCCAGGAATGAGGGTCCTAAAGGTCAATATCAGAGGGTGTGACTGGAAATGTAAATGCAATACAGTGGGATAGACTACATGCCAGTGTTGAATATATACCTGAAGGGATGATGTCGATGACCGATGAGCAAGTACCCGCACACATAACAACCAAATACCCAAAGTGAACAATATCTGAAGAGTATCAAAGATATGAGCTTGTATTTGACAAATGTGACTATGCGCATGCGTACCTAATCATGATATGGAAAAAAGGTGCCCTGGGGGCTCATGATGAAAAGCGACCCAGGGACTGCTGAAATGTAGGTGACGGGACGTTGATCCCGTGGCTGAAGACGGTTTGAAAAACGGACACTTTGGTCTCCCGGAATGGTGAGTGGAAGTTTGGAAAAAGGCCTATATATAGCTATAAGGCCCACATTGACACCTCATTTGTACCTATTGCAATAGTGAATTTTCGAGCAGATCCAGAGGAGATTGGGTGATTCAGGGAGCACGAGGTAGTCGATTGATGGTTTGCGAGCTTCAGGTTAGTGGTCTGATCATCCTGCATAGAAATAGGTTTCCAATTTTTGTGCAGGGTAGGTACGGGGGGCGTACATGGGGTTTAAGGGGAATTTTCTTAGGATGTGGGCCCGCATGCGCAGGCGATTCAGTGGGAGGTGCGTATACATGCGCGCCTGTCCACTGAATACACGCGCATTGATGCGTGTGGGAGAGAATTTAAGGCGCGCCCTAGGGGCGTGCCTGTGAGGTGGACAGGTGCGCACTAGTGCGCGCCTGTGGGTTTGACAAGCGCGCCCTAGAGCGCGCCTGTATTGTGAACAGGTGGGCTCACGAGTGTGCCTGTGTTGTGAATAGGCGCGCTCACGAGCGTGCCTGTTATAAAAACAGGTGTGCATACATGCACACCTGTATAGTGAATAGGTGCGCATGTGTGCGTGCCTATGGGTGGTGAAACCGCGCCTTTGAGGCAATGTTTCAGGGTAAAAACTGAGTCTTTTTGATGCATTGGATGGTTTGCATAAGCTGATATAGGAATCTGTGTTGTGTGCAGGTGGCTAGTAGCGATTATGGACGTTCGGTGGCGTGAGCGGGACTGGTCACAGTTGCGAGATGCTGTGGCCAATGCAGGGCCTGCGGTTAGAGCGGCTTTGGCAACCAGTGGGTTGCTGAAGTTTTTTGATTGCCCGTTGATACGGGCACCGGAGTATTTACTCCAGTTCCTGCTCCAGATGTGGAGCCCAGACCTGCACTGCTTCCTCGTGCGAGGAGAGCAGATCCCCTTCACTGCAGTGGAGGATATCTATTTTTTGACTGGGCTCCCCTTTCGGGGAACACCACTGCCGACAGAGCCTGCACTGCCGAGGGACACTCATCTGCGGGATTTCACCGAGCGATATTGCTCAGGCGAGCACTACATGTCTGGGACTATAGTGAGTATCAGCAGGATATATTTGTTGTTGCATCGTTGCGTAGCGGCGATGGTTGTTTGGGTGTATGGGTCACTGGTGACCCACCGGATCAGTGGTGGCAATCTGCTGGTGATGGAGAGGGTGGTGGTAGGTCGTGAGCGGTTTGCCTGGGGTTTGACCTTGCACGCATGGATGATCACGCAGCTGGACCGTTGTCGGTCCACAAGTACCGGGGAGTTTGCGTTTGGCTCCATCCTCGTAGCCTGGTTTCTGGAGAGGGTGTCGATGCTGCGCCCGCAGGTTCTCTTAGAGGCACCTGGGGCGCGAGAGCCTCGACTGAGGCGGTGGTCTCATATTTTGGTTCACCACGGTGGTGGTGAAGACGGGCATTATTTTACTGTGCAGGCGGCACAGATCTGGCGGAAAATTCCACAGGTCATTCTTCGATACCCCTATGCTGGGGTGGAATTTCAGGGGGACCCGGACATGGTATTGCCTCCTGGGGAGGTTTTTGATGACCGAGGTATGTTTGAGTTTTGTATGTTTTGATTTTGATATACCAGTTTATATTCATGATGATAGACACTGATATGATCGTGTGTTGTTTGTTTTGTGCATGTGCACATTTGGCACCTCGTGGGCGTGAGGTGGAGTTCTAGAGAGCGTCGGCTCAGCGAGAGCTGGAGAGACCGCCGCGCGGAGGGAGACGTCGGCGAGATGAGGCCGCGGGGGCACCAGTAGAGCCCGAGAGACCGGCGAGGAGGCGCCGATTTGATGACCCTGGTGCGGGGCCATCGCACGCTCCTCCGGCGGCAGCCAGAGTAGACTTTGATGATATACGTCGTCGTCTGGAGACGGTGTTGTAGGACGTGCCTGAGGGCATGTGGATCCGCATCCAGGACGAGGGGTTCCTGGAGCAGTGCATTGGATTACCGCCACCATGGCGAGGGATAGTGCGACGAGCATCTGTGCTCGTCGTGATGACGAGTGGACACCTGCCGCCTGGGCAGGGGGGCCCTGCGGATGTTCCACCACCACCGCCTGGGGCAGGTGGGGGTGGGACACCACCACCTCCTGAGGGGGGAGCAGGTGGGGGTGCGATAGAGGCACCCTGATCGATGTGTCATGTATATCTTTTTGTTTTATAGGATGGTGAGCCGATTTTGTACCGAGGTGTGGCACTGGCCTGCGGGCATATGTATTTTTGTATTTAAACATTCGGATGGCCGGATAGGCCCATATATATATATGAGTATACATATTTTGAGATCCAAATGTTTTGTTTACATGTGTTTTGTGTTGATGATGATGATTTCTATCTTATCTATATGCTGTGACAGGATTTATGAGATGTGTTATGTATGTGTAGCTTGATGTGATATATGCCAATCTAACACCATGTTAGCTATTTCATCAGTTGTTTGATTCAATTGTCTTGGAATATGTGTAAATGTAATGGAATCAAAATGTCGAGATAACAGTCTAACCTGCAGGTATTTGCGAAAGAGGCACGGATCGTGTACACGGTAAACATTGTTGAGCTGGAGAATGACTAGTTGAGAGTCGAGGAAGACGCTAAGGTGGCGAATATGATGACGATGGGTGTCGGTCAGGAGTCCAATGACCGCAGTGTATTCATCTTGGTTGTTGGTTGCTGGTCCCAAACAAATGCCACTAGAATGTAGCATTTCATGTGAGGGGGTATATAAAGCCCAAGCCACCGAAGCGAGATTTTGTGTCCAATGGCTGGCGCCGTCGGCATAACCAATGTGGTAGGCTGGTGAAGGAAGCATCTGTCAATAGCACAAAGGATAGTTTAGACGATAGGGGTGAGAGAAAAAAGATTAAAAACACTAGAAAAAAGAAAATGACCTAAAGTAGTGTGACTACTTTTAAGCATAAAACTTCTTGAGGTATAACCCATTGACGGGTTCCTTGAGTGAGAGGCCTTTTGGGGAGGCCAGGATGTATGCGCCTTTGGTGAGGCAATGTTGGATGATGTAAGGGCCATGCCAGAGTGATTCGAATTTGCCGTGGCCAAAGGTATCATGGGTGATATCATAGGCTAAAGACGAGGTCACCTTCTCGGATTGAACGAAGGTTGACATGGTGATCAAAGGTAGCTTTGGATCGTTTTTTAGCTGCCACGTTGTTCTATAATGAAGATCAACGATCTTCATCCAGTGACTCCAAGTTCAGCAAGCACTGCTCCATTAGAGCAGTGTCAGGTAATAGATCAATTACGGTGCGTAGGGTGGGAATTTCGCACTCAATGGGAAGAGTTGCCTCGACCCCATGGACTAAATGGAATGGCGTGAAACCTATGGCGGTCTTTACTGTCGTTCGATAAGTCCATAGCGTGGAAAATAACATGTGATGCCAATTGGTTTTATGTTTATTCACCGTGCGCTGTAACATGGTCTTGAGGACTTTGTTCACTGCTTCGACCTGTCCGTTTGACTGAGGGTAATATGGTGAGGCAAACTTGTGAGAGAAGCCTAACCGAGAAGAGAGTTCGACGAAGACCTCATTCTCAAAGTGTTTCCCATGATCGGAAACGATTTGGAGTGGTACGCCAAAACGGGATATGACGTAGTTAAAGAAGAAACGCGCTGCAGTGTCAGCGGTATTTTTGAAGGTGGGAATAGCTTCGGCCCATTTGGTGAAGTAATCAACGGCAACAACAATGTATTTGTGACCATTGCTGGAGGGAGGATTACAAGTCATAAATTCGATGCCCCATTTACAAAAGGGGCCTGCCGTAATGACCGGGTGAAGCAAAGTGGGGGGAGCACGGGCTTTGTTGGCATAGAGCTGACATTGCTCACATCGTTTCACGACATGAATGCAATCGTGAAACAGAGTGGGCCAAATATAACTAGCTCGGATAATCTTTTGCACGATGGCGATACCGAAAAGATGGCCCCCACATGCGTCGCTGTGGCAGTCGTTTAAGACTCTGTCGACCTCATCAATAGTCAGGCAGCGATGAAGAATGGTGTCGACGCCCCGCCGATATAGGATGTCACCGATGAGGAGATAGCGGGGGGCCTGATGTCGAATGCCCCGACGATCATCTCGTGATAAGTGGTTACCGAACTTTTGAGTTCGTAGGTAGACGAGAAGGTCACCATACCAAGGATCATCTGAAGCAATGTAAAAGAGATGTTTGTCGGGAAAGTCGATATTGACAGGGGCACTAGGTGTGTCAGAGGGAAGGGCCGTGACAAGTTCAATGAGAACAAGGGCCTTCTTACTCTTAGGTGTTGAAAACTCGAGGTCTTACTCCTGAAGGATAACGATCCATCGAGCGAATTTTCCATTAACTTGTCGACGGCTGAGCAAGTATTGCATAGGGTTGGAGTTTGCGATGACATTGGTGGTCTGAAGCAGAATGTAATGGCGCAGTTTCTGGACTGCGAGGACGACTGCGAGAGCAAGTTTCTCTTCATGTTTGTACTTCAAGGGTGGTCCTGAGAGGGTCTTACTAATGTAGTAGATGACATGTTCACGATTTTCATCTCTGAGCTGGACTAGGACACCGACCACTGATACAGCTAATGCTGATACGTAGAGGATGTAGTCGCGATTATAGTCAGGCGCACTAATCAAAGGTGCATTTGAAAGTTCTGTTTTGAGATCGTCAAATGATTGTTGGGCATAATCGTCCCAATGAAAGGGGATGTCGT
Source organism: Picea engelmannii (assembly GCA_009831015.1). NCBI lineage: Eukaryota > Viridiplantae > Streptophyta > Pinopsida > Pinales > Pinaceae > Picea > Picea engelmannii. The sequence continues at coordinate 80,046 of ML805544.1, forward strand.
GACGTAGTAAGCGAAGGAAACCATGTGCGCGTATGGCGTAATCAGGAACAAAGCGTCTGAGGAAGTTAGCTTTGCCCTGCAGACTCTGCAGTTGTCGTAAATTCCATGGAGGTGGAATTTCAGTGATGGCTTTGACTTTGAGGGGGTCCACAGTGATGCCACTTTGGGAGACGATGAAACCGAGGAGACACCCAGCAGTGACACAGAATACACACTTGAGAGGATTCAAGTGGATGTTATACTGACGACACCGTTGAAAAATGATTCGTAAATCATCAAGATGTTGGGTGCGTTTCTTGGAGAGAGATGTAAGGTCGTCCAAGTAGGCAAGGATGATTTCAGCCAGATCGTGAAATATGTATGTCATTGCCCGATGAAAGGTTGCGCCGACGTTTTTTCAACCGAAAGGCATGACATGATATGCGAAAGTACCCCATGGGGTAATGAATGTGGTTTTGTATTGATCGGTTGGGTGGATTTGAACTTGGTTATAGCCAGAGAATCCGTCCATAAAGGAGAGAGCCTCGTGCCCCGTGCAGTCGTCGATAATCTCATCGATGAAATGCATTGGGAAGTTGTCTTTTGGACATGCGTTATTGAGATCACGAAAGTCTGTGCAAACGCGGATAGTGACCTATTTTTTGTCGATGGGTACAGGGTTGGAAACCCATGAAGTGTAAGCGATGGGGTAAATAAATCCGGCCATACATAATTTGTCAATTTTGTCTTTGATAGCTGCGGCTTTGGAAGGGTGTAGCGGTCGCTGTTTCTGGCAAACTGGTGTGATGTCAGGCCAGGTGTCGATGCGATGTTCGAAAATAGATGGGTCAAGACCAGGCATCTCCGTGTATGACCAGGCAAAAATGTCCCGGTACTCCTGGAAGAGGGCTTTATATGTGGCAATTTCCTGAGGAGTGCAAGCAGATCCAATGATGTTTTCTTTGACGACGCCATTTTTAATGGAAATGTCGATTTTGATGGTGGGGGAAATGTTAGCCATGTTGCCTTCTTCGAATGCATTAGGGGTAGGAATGGGATTTTTGAACCAATTGATAGGTCCAGATGGGATAAAATCTTTGGTTTCGACCGCGTACACGGGGTTTTGATGAGGAGGCATGAGGGCTTCCTGTGGGAGGAAGAGTGCACGATGATGTAGTGTGTCCCAGGGAGAGTCTAGGCTGTGTAGCTCTTCTAGTATTTCCTCGTCATTTTGGAAACAACGAGAATGTAAGGGTTCGTGATGAGTGATCTCAGTGCTAGTGTGATTTCCCCCTGCTAGAGCAGCAAGGGGAGGGGTACAAGCGGAGGGTGAGGGTTCACTCGACATAAACCATATGTTGAAGTACTGAGGGGTACCCGTGGTGGTTGGGTGGAGGGTCGCTGTATGAACATGAGAGTTGGGGGGGTTGCGGGGTAGATCCTCAGCGACGTCATGTAAGAACCATGGAGGTGATGGGAGTTCCTCGGGCTCTGGAGAAATGACATGACGATCCTCGAGTGGTGAATTAATGTCAATTCTCTCCTCTGTGGGTTGGTGATGCAAGGCCACTTTACGTTGCCTGTAGGAAAGGATCATAGGGAATTGGTATATAAAATGGGTTAATGAATCACAGAGAGAGCAAGGGCATCTCATACATTCATTAATTGAAGTAGTGACATAACGAATGTCAGTGATGTTTGAAGAGGACGTGGCGGGGCGTGGGTTGTTCTGGAAGTTCTAGCGTACAACCGCTAACGTCTGTCGAAAACGTGGCAGTGTTGGGCAATGGTGAGTGTAATGGCCATATTCTGAACATATAGCATAGGCAAATTTATTCCTCAACCCTTTACTACTGGAAGGGTTGGTGGTAGTGGTACTTGCAGTAGTGGCGGGTGTTGATGGAGTGGGATTGGGGGGAATCAAATTCCGTAATTCAGGTAATGATGGGAAATTGTTGGTTTGGTGGCCCTCTTTCTCACATAATGCGCAAGGTGGTGGAATGCGCAGAGGAAGTGGAGCTGCGGGCTCCTTCTTCTTCCTCCTGCCCCCATTTGTAGCAGGGGGGGTAGGGAGTATGGGGGTAGTGGGGGGGGTGGGGGTGAGGACAAGAATCTTCATGGGGAGGCCTTCCTGTGGGCGAGGGACCATCTCGGGTGGATGTAAATACCATACTGGGATTGCTAACACCATATTGGGTAGTGTGAGCATTGTGGCTACCTGGAAAGCTTCTACACCGGGTGGTGGGTAAAAGAAGGGAATTTGGGTGAGGGGTCGAGGAACTGTCTCCCAAATGGGATTAGGTCCCTGAGGGGGTGTGGATTCGTGGACTACGGGGGTCGATGAATTCGTAGGAGGCTCCTGTGGGAGTGGTGCTGCGACTGTTGAGATGTCAGGAATGGAGGAAGCCTCCTGAGGAGGACCGGTATCTTCCGTGTGAGTTTTGTTAGATGTGACGATGCATACTTGATTAGGGGGAAGGAGTGGAGGTGCTCCATGGTATGTCCCTAATAAATATGGATCTTTGAAAATCCTAGGACCCATCTCGATGAGTGGGTATGTGTCATGGTTGGTGTGGATGAGAGGAAGAATGTTATCGAGATTGACAGATGGGTTTGGCTCATAATGTGAGACTTGGTCGATGGTCACAATCTTTCTGTTGTGGGGGAACATGATTGTTCGAAAGACAGAAGATGCCACTGCCTTCATAGCATACATGTAGCTACGTCCGAACGAGATATTATAATCGAGTGGGGCGTCGATAACTTCGATATCAATGAGAATGGTTTTGCCTCCGAGTTCAACAGGGACATTTTGAAAGAGCCCTTCGGGAGATGATGGTCGTCCGTCATAATCTCGTAATGTAATGGCGGAGGGTATGATTTATGGGGAACCAAGTTTCTTCCATACTGTTTTGGACATGATGCATGTAGATGAACCCTCGTCAATGATACACCGATGGATGGTGATGTTCCGTATTTTTACTGGTATTTGAATAGTGACCAAGGCGGGAAGACAAGGTTCGTCATTATCAAGGTCAAAGGTGATGAGTTGAGTATCAGCCGGGTCGACTACCCCTAAGGAGAAAAGTAGAGATTTCCGTTGTGTGGGACAAGTCTGGAGGACTCCCAAGACTGACATGGTAGTCGGGGATTGTGCTAAGTCATCTACCAAGCTATAATTATGAGCTTCCCTAGCCTGTGGTTTGTGGACATTTCGGCGCAAGGGGATGCGAGGAATGCGTAATGGTGGTTCAGCGGAAGGGCGAGGGATCACCAATGGGGGTCCCATTGGTGTGGGGTTTGTCTCTGGAGCGATAGAAGTAGACTCAGCTGGATACTGACGATTTCATGTTTGCAGAAGGATTTCTTCCTCACTGGTGAGGAGAATGGTACGCTCTGCTAGATTGTTAGGGTTGTGGTACTGTCCCGCCTGAGGTGGGGGATGTTGTGCATCCTGTTGGGTGTTTATCACGCCTTGATGTGGAATAGGATTTTTCAATACGGCGGGAGGGGGTTGTTGCACATACTGTTGTGGTGCCTGCTGAGGGGCAGTTTGTGCAGGGGTAGGGGGAAGACTACCTGAGTCTTTCAACCGTTTGAAATCAGCGATCTGAGGGAAATGGTGAGTGTAATGACCAAATACGCCACAAAGAGCACAAGGGTGGATGGTTTTAACAGTATTCCGACCTTGGCGCTTGTTGTTATTGCCCCCTTGGGGGTTTTGGTTCCCTTGGTTCTGGTTGCCCCCAGTAGGTTGATGTTGTGGGGGTTGATTCCCGCCTTGAGCAGAGTTGTTGTTATTCCTATTCTTTCCTTTCTTCCTGGTATTATTCGATGGATGAGTTGGGTTGGCTGTATTCAAGTGTTCAAAATTCTAGTATTGTTGAGCAACAAAAGGTTGAACAAAATTTACCCCCGCATGTGGATGTGGGGGAGCCATGGGTTGTGGAGGACCAAGAAATGGAAAGTATGGATTTTGCGGTGGTACCGATCCATAAGTTACATAGGAAGGTGCAACGCTTTCACTAGTGCTATAAGCTAGTGTGGAGGGAGTACCACTGCTTGTGGGAATAGGTGGATGTATGGGAGGTGCCGGTGGAGGTCTACTGTTGGGTGGAGGTATAGCAACAGAATATGGTTGTTGATAAGGGGGTGGGGGGAAATAAGGAGTGCCCCCATATACTGGCGGGTATTTAGGTGTGCCATACATTAGTGGTGGTTGGGGTTGTGGACCATGGTGTGTGGTGGCACCTATTAGTCCGTCTACTGAGTGCGACATCCTAGGTTTGTCTTGGCCAAATGGCACAGGTTTTGGAAGATCAGGAAGTACTATGTATAAGTATCCTGACTGTGCATAAATGAGGTCATATTGTTGAGCCTTGATGATGGCTTCCTATTCATATTGAGGGAAGGTGGAAGCTACATCCTTACCAAGTAGAGAGACAAGTGATCTGAGAAACCAGTCAAGGCACTGTTGTTTGGTGGTTTCTGCTTTACACAAACTACGTCGCCTACGCCACTCATGAATGTGGTCAGCAATGTGGGTGGATGAGGTCTGTTTGAAGTTAGACAGTAGTTATAGACCATTGTCATGGAGGATGGGTAACTGGAAAAAGGTCAAGAAGGCCTTGGCTAATGATTCAAAAGTCGTATGGGACCCTGATCTTTCTTCGACATACCATTTGGTTGATGGGCCGGTAAGTGTGCATTGAAATAATCACAATCTAACGGAATCATCCATGATGCTATTGGATGAGCACCATAGATGAAAGGTCATGACATGGTTGGCGGGGTCATCTCCTACCTTTCCTTCAAACTTTGGTATGTCTGAAGGAATTTTGGTTGGCATTGCAGGCCATGTGGCGTCATGCAATATGGGATCATTCGTGAGTTTGGTGAGATCTGGTATGTTGAGAGATGCCAAGTATGGCATCTGTAGTGGTGGGGGAGGGTTAGCTCCAGCCATGTTGTGTTGTGAACTTGACCTTTGATAGGGACTAGGTGGGTTGGTGCTCCCTCCTTGAGAGGAAGTAGGTCCCCCGATTCCGTGTAAAGGAGAGCAAGTGGACGGATGACCTTGGGAAGTTGACCCAAGTAATGTAGAACCAAGCAAAGATGATCCCAAGATGGTAGCACTCACAGGAGTGTGTGAAGGAGGTACCGATGAGCGGGTACAACCAGATACTCCCCCTAAGATAGGAGGAAGGTTAAGCAAGCGTCGTGAACGACGGGGGTTCTGTGGTTCCCCTATGATGTCAGACAAGTTGTGTGAATGTGTGCACAAAGTGATGAGAGAAATAAAGAAACAAGAGTCTTTGTTGTAACTTTCTACACAATATATATCTCAAAGTCAACCTGTAATCAGATGTGCATCATACATAAATGAAAAAGAAGCATATATGTGGGTAAGAGGGTTTTGTCTGTGTGGGAATCAAAATGAAAGCAAATGCTTGTGTCCTAAAAGACGTAACGTCCTTCCTCTCAAAAGCACTGGACCTTCCAATAGTACTCAACAGTGGGGTCTGAAGTCACCGGAAGAGACACTAGTGAAGGATGAAGTAATTGGTTATAATGAGGGGTAGAGGGGGAAATATCCCGAAAGAGATGGCAATACTTCCCAATAGCCACACAAAATCCAATCAAGGTGTGATTGCAGCCCACAATCGCCACCTGGGTAGATGTCCTAAAGTTGGTCACTAGGTACCTCGGTCCAAGTGCAGCATTTAGATTTTCGGCCTAAGAAATGGGTCATGGGCTGGATCCCGTCCAAGAGGTGAGTGCCTCAAGGGGGGACGCACAGAACAACCGGACCTCGGCCTTCGACCCTTCACGGGTATCTCCTTGCCTTATGGTGATTGGAACACTGGACTTGGAGGATTTGAAAGTTCTCTATTTGTCAACTTCTATGTTTGAAAATGTGAGAACCAGATAACGAGCGGTTTTTTGGATGCCTACCTCCGAAATCCTACCTAGACTAAAATTTTCTTTTGGAACCTCCTATGGAGGAAAACTTAGTGAGTTTTTAGAAAGATTTTAGATGAAGTTGTTTTGTGAGGCTGGGGGTGAGAACCAACCTCGTTTGATTAAAAGTGGGAGTGGATAGTCCTATCAAGAAAATATGGGGTGTTTTCAGAATCCCTTTT
>ML805544.1:94750-128111 GCA_009831015.1 Picea engelmannii
GTCGTACCTGGATCTACCGCGATCCACTGATCTCTCTCCACCAAAAGATCTTCCATCTTGAGCTTCCACAACTCAAAGCTTTTCCCATTAAACTTCTCGATCTCCATCTTTGAATTGCTTGCCATTTCTTTTCACCTGAAAAAAAAAAACAATACCGCAGATCTCCCACTATAACAAGGCTTATCACAGTCCCGAGCCAAACCCTTGACGACAAAGGCGTCCCCCTGAAGCCAATAAATCTCTGATACCAAATGTAAATTCAAACCTTGTACAATATCTACTGCAAACTAATATTCAGAAAAGAACAGAAAATATACAATGGCAAACACAAACATTACACAGATATTTTTCACCTGGAAACCCAAACCGGGAAAAACCAGCATATATTATATTGATAAACATTGTGTTACATTGTTTACAATACAATATACATATAGGAGCCATCGGCATCCAAAACCCTAACCCAATGACCTGGATTATCCCAAAACCCTAATTCCTTAACCGGAAATAGAAAACCATCGGCAAAAACCATGTGCCGAAAACCACCTAATATCATGTGGTCCCGGAAATATGTCGGCCCGACGATAATATGTCGGCCCGAAACTGGCGAAAATATGTCGGCCCAAAAAAAAAAAATCGTGGCCACTGCCCCCGAACCCCTCTTACCCCCCTGCACGCCCAACGCAGGCACTCAAACGCTACTACTCGTGAAAAGAATATAACACATACCCAACACTTATCTTCAAAAACTCCAATTCTCTGATGAACTAAACCCCGACTTTCCTCCTCTGCATACTAGGGCTTAACCCCGGCGCAACTTCTCGAGATCTAACGGTTGACGGGATTTCGTCGATCTTTTCTGTAAGATTCTGACTATCGATTTTCTTTGAGGATGGTTCTCGACTGTTGAAGACAAAACTTTGCTTGACTTGCTTCTACAAAATGGGATTCTCTTGTGATATGCTCAGGTGCTTCCCGCGCAAACTGCATACCTGGGTACGCCTAATCCCGAGACAAGAAATATCGCTAACATTAGGCTCCATGGGGGATAGAGTCATCCCTGCGATGCTCTAAGAACTCCTTCCGCAACTTCAGTGCCTTGCTATTGGGCTATGGAGTCACGTATTAGGCCAAAAAAATACAAAAAGAAACCAGACAAGGAACTAAAAGACAAAATTTACAAACAGAGGAGCCATCTAAGGCTCAAATAAAACATTTTTTTAGAAAATGCCCATTTACTGGGTTGTTGAAAACCTCTTCTCCTTCCAGATCCTACAACTCATAGGTGTTGTTGGAGAAAATCTCAGAGATTTTAAAGGGGCCGATCCAGAGGACATCAAATTTGTTGTGCTTTCCTTTATCCTGTCTGGGTGTGTCCCACTTAAATACCAAGTCCCCAACCTCAAACTCCTTTTTCTTGACCTTTCTGTCAAAATCCTGCTTGATCTTCTATTGATGACTATAAGCTGCATCTCTCACTTGTTCTCTGATTTGCTGCACCTCCATTATCTGATGAATTCTTCTGACCATATGATCTAGTTCTCCCTCGTAGTCTTGAAAGAACTTCGTCACAGGTAAGGAGAGCTGAGTAGGGAAAACCGCCTCTACTCCATAGACTAGTTGAAATGGCAAAGTGCCCAGAGACTTCTTCGTTGTGACACGATCGGCCCACAGAGCGAATTTCAACTTTGAATCCCAGGATCTTTTGTTATCCTCCAACACTCTTTTGATGATCTTTATCAGTCTTTTGTTAGAGGATTCCGCTAAACTATTTCCCTGGGGATAGTAGGGGGTGGAGTGAACTAGTGAGATTTGGAACTGCTCATAGAACTTAATTAGAGGTTCATATTTGAAAGAAGCATCATTGTCGGTAACGATTCTGCTAGGACAGCCAAATCGGGCTATGATATCCTCCAGGAAGCTAATAATTACTTTGTGTGATGCACTTCTGGTGGGGATAGCTTCTATCCACTTGGTGAAATAATATGTTGCAGTTAGGATCCATCTGTGATGACCACTTGAGGAAGGATGAATTTCCCCGATGAAGTCTAACCCCCACTGCTGAAAAGGTGTCGAAGCTACTATGGGTTTCAATGGCAGCTACTTGAGTTGTTTCTTTCCTAAGAACCTTTGACATTTGGTACAAGCTATGATCTCCCTGCAAACATTGGGGAATAAAGTAGGCCAGTAATACCCAGCTCGGAGTATCTTGTGGGCTATGGTCTTCCAGAAATGATGACCTCCGCAAAGGCTGCTATGAAAATCAAACGTAACCTTCTGGGCCTCCTGCGGGTTCAGACATCTCAGAAATACCCCTAGAGGGTCTTTCCAGTACAAGGTTTGGTCAATGAGGCAATACCTGACTTCCTTGAGCTTAAGATCCCTCGCTTTGTTTTTTCCCATTCCATTGGGGGGCTTCAATTCTTGCAAAAAATACAGAATGTCACGATACCAGGCACATTCTACCAGGGATAAGCCATCTTGAGAGCCTTGGTTGGGCGATTCAGCTTGCTGATATCCTAGGCGAGTATTGATGAAACTAACTCCCAAGGCTTCACAGTTGGATTCAACCAATAGCTTGGCTAAGACTTTCCCCTTAACCAACTTGGTGGGTTTTATTTCTAAGTCAAATTCTAGAATTTTTGTGATCCATCGATCTCTTTTCCCATCTATGTCGAGCTGCACAAGGATGTCCTTCACGGAAGCTGAAGGAACATATGTTGTTACTTTTGAATGCAAGACATAGACTTTGAAGGCTTTAAGAGCTTTCACTAAGGCATAGGCCTACTTCTCCATGATTTCATATCTTCTCTTTGCGTCTCTTAACGCCCTGCTGAAGAAAGCGATGGGCTGCTCACGCCCTTCCTCATTTTTCTGCAATAAGACCGCCGCCACTGTATCAAAAGAAGCAAAGGATAAAATTAGGAACTCTTTGGAATAGTCGGGACTCATAAGCACAGGTGCCTCAGTCAATGCCCTTTTTATTTGGTCAAAAGAGGCCCTGGGCGCAATGGTCCATTTCACTTCATTTCCCTTCCTGAGCATGGTCGTGATGTGTTTCACCAGCTCGAAAAAATTTGAGACAAACCTCCTTAGAAAATTAATTTTCCCCAAAAAGGCCTGAACCTCTTTTTTAGACCTAGGAAGTGACAAGGCTTGAATTGCCTCCACCTTGCTGGGATCAATTATCACTCCCTCTGCCGATACTATATGTCCCAATAACTTCCCTTCCTGCATAGAAAACAAATATTTCTTGGGGTTCAGGGATAGGCCAAACTTTCGACAGTTCAATAAGACTCTCTTCAGATGACAGCGGTGCTCCTTGTCTGTCCTACAAAAGACCATGATATCATCCAGATAGATCACTACGAACTGGTCTGTTTCCCCGATGAAGGCTATATCCATGGCCCGCTGAAACGTTGCTCCTACATTCATTAACCCAAATGGAATTTTGGCATACATGAACGTGCCCTAAGGAGTGGTGAAGGTTGTCTTCTCCCTATCCTCAAGCATGACCGATATCTGATTATAGACAGAAAACCCATCGATCATGGATATCCTGGAGGCGCGAATTACCCTCTGCAGTATGTGTTCCATCTTAGGAAGGGGGTAATTATCTTTCTTTGAGATTCTTTTGAGATTCCTGAAATCAACATAGAGTATGATTTCTCCACTCTTTGTTCTTACTGGGACCAAATTGGCCACCCATTCAGAATATCTCAAGGGAACGATAATTTGGGCATGTAACAATTTCTTCACTTCTTTCTCCATGACAAGTAGCAACATGGGATTTATCTGTCTCAATTTCTATCTGAATGGTTTAGCCTCTTCCTTTAGTGGGATCTTGTGTTCAATGAAAGATGTGTCATAGGTCTTGAGGTCTTCATACATCCATGCAAACACATTAGTGAACTCCTTTAGCAACTTAGTATATTTGGCCTTTTGTTCTCTGGTCAAACTGCTTGACAATTTGACAAACCTGGGCTTCTCCTGTGAACCAATGTTGCATTCGGTTGTCTCGGTATCTTCATTTGAGACCCTGCCCTTTACCGACACATCATTCCCATCGAAAAGTCTTTCTAAAGGGACAAGTCCTCTCGGAATGTGATTACTGGGCAGCTGAATGATCTGATGATTAGCAATTTTATTTAAAAACTCCTCAGGATGAGGGTCACCTTCCAAATCAGGATCTTGGTCAATATGCAATGCAGAAAATTCGTCCACTGATTGGAGAAACCTTTCAAGTTCAGAATCATCCTCGAACACCTTCCAATGCTTGACATTTTCTGGCACCGAGGGCCTATATCTTATATCAACATCATTTTTTATCAGAGGCGACAGAGGAAATTTGAGAAAACTAGCTGAGACAGCTAAAGAATCAGCCAAAGTATTTTCTCCCCTCATAATGAAAGAAATGTTAAAAGCCAAGAATAAATTATCAATAAGGTCACATACTTCATTCTGATAATTCCTGAGCCGAGGATTATGGGCACGATAAGCATTCCTTATCTACTAAATAATCAACTCAGCATCTCCGAATATTGTTATCTCTTCAATTCCCATTTCCTTTGCGGCCCTCATACCCAGAACAAGAGCTTCATACTCTGCCACGTTGTTGGTGACATCGAATTCTAGCTTGTATGACAAGGATACGACTTCTTGACAAGGTTATATGAAAACCACTCCAGTGCCAACTCCTTCACTAGAAGAGGCTTCGTCAAAAACATCTTCCACACAGAGGATCTTTGGGGGGAAATCGGGTGATCAGGGTTGGGGTGTTTTCTGATCAGTAAAGAGATTTCAGGGGCATTGGTAAGCTGCAGTAAACTAGACCCCAAGTCGGTGTCAAGTGCAAGGATGGGGTGATTGGTAGGTTCTGCTTCATCACTGACAATATAGGCCAGCTGGGCTTCTCTGTATAATCTCCTTTGTTCCCCTCCAAAGAATGGAACGGTGGCATATGTGAGATCCATATGTAGTGTCCCTCCAAGCTTTTTGATCCATGATCTAGACAACAACATACCAAATTTAGGGGGGACGTTGGATACCACAATATCCATGACCACACTTTTCATGGGCAGCTGAAACAGGGAAACCACCAGGTCTTTGATAACTCCTAGACACTGCACTCTCCTTGAATTGAAAGAATATAAATCATGATAATTCCTTGTCACCTCCAGTCCCAATTCTTCCATGACTATTTTTGGCATAAGGTTATGAGAAGCCCCCGAATCCATGAGGTAGTTATGCAGTACTTTATCATGTATGTTCAGGGATGTGTAGAAGGGGGGGGGATGAATCATCCCTATCTTCTACCATGGGGCCTAATATGACGGTTGGCTTCTCATCTTGAAGGTTTACTGAGTCAAAGGGGGGTTGGGGGGATTCAGATTGTAGTAGCTTGGAGAGGGACCTTTTGAAGTCCTCATTTTTAACTAGCTCAGAGAGAGGTACAGGAATCCTAATCTTTTGAATCTCATGTTCAAAATTGAAGGAGGGGGTAGGTTTAGGAGCTTCTCTTACCTCAGTGACAGGTTCTCTAGTTGCTGGTGAAGCACTCTGAGTCTTCTTTTCTTTAGTTGTGGCTGTTGCAGTTTTAGTAGGCCTCTCTGCTATGAGGGGCTGGTCTGAGCTGTCGAGGTCTCCTTCTTTCCTTCTCGATCTGAGATTATACCTGTTAGAATTGTGACCGGCCCTCTGTTCTTTCCCCAACTCATGAATTTGAGCACTCATCAGTGATTCTTCATACGCAGACTGCGTCAAATGAGGAAAAGGGGGAGCTTCTTCAATACAGTGAATTTTAGGTCTCCTCTCCCTCCTCATGTTCAACTAGGTTATTTTGGAGGGGAGCTTGAACCCTCTGATCTTCTCTGTCCTTTCCCCTTTTTTCCCTCGAGAAAACCTGAGGCATATTGTTAGCAGGTTGTTTGAAACCTCTATTATCATTGTTTTGGGGACTTCTATACATGGGCTTCCCTTCTAATTCCAACCTTTCTATCTTGGAAGAAAGTGATTTTAATTTTCTAGCTGTCTCATCTGTCTGATGGGGCAGGGGAGAGGAACTGGATGAGGAAGCTTCAGGCCTGTTCTTGGATGTACTTCTATCACCTGCATTCCTGAGTCGGTTGACAGCCAATATGTTGGATTCTACCTCCACGGTTACATCCTACATGTGGGCCAGAGTAGCATCTCTTCTCTCTCTCAGCAGTAGGCAGAAATCAGGATCAAAGGCGCTGGAGTAAGTGATCATTGCAGAGGCTTCGGAGGGTTTTATCTCAGCAGGGATTCTGTTGTACATTTTATTAAACCTCTTGGAGAAGTCATAAACAAACTCTCCTTCCTTTCTCTTCAACGACCCAAACTCTGTCATGTAATACATCATGTCTTTTTTATCTCCCCACTGTCTTAAAAAGGCATTATCTAAAGCTCTGATCCCATCAATAGATCCAGGAGGCAAGGCCCTGAACCATTTTCTAGCCTCTCCTTGGAGACTATGGACAAAAATTCTCATCCATACATATGTGTGCATGATAACATTATCATCTGCAAAGGTGTAAAAGGCTGCTAGGTGCTCTTCAGCAATTACGTCCCCCTCGCCTGTAAAATTGGGCAGTAGCTTTAGGTATCCTTCTGGTGGGAGGGCATTGAGAGGCTGTGGTAGCATGAGGGGAGCATATCTAGTGGCTATGATGACCTCTATTTCGGTCATGGTGGGATTCACTCCGGCCATAGGAATATTAGGTGGAGGAGAACTTGGAGGAGGAGTTCGTGAAGGGGCTACCGGGAATGAACCTCAGAGTGGGGTGGGAAACAAGAGGGGATTCAAGGAGAAGGATAACGATCTCGAGTCAGCAGGTGCTCCTCCTTGTGCAAGAGTGGGAAATCTTCTGTGGTCCCGGGTCTACGCCAAGGTAGAGCTTCATAGGAGAGGGGAGTGACAAGGATTTCCCCCTCCAATCCCAGACCAGCAAGGGAAAACTCAGTAGGAACACTCCCAAAATTCAGGAAACGGGAAGCTTGTGAAGGAGGTCTATCAAGAAACTAAGGGGGAGAAAACAGAGTTTTTACAGAAGGAGATGGCGTATTACCTGCTTCGGTGGTGGAAGCTTCTTCTCCAAGGGCCTTTCCTTGTCTGAGAACCACCTCTGGATCGGTTTGAGGTGTAGCTAGGGGAAACTGTGGATGAGACCACGTGTGTCTGCCTCTAAAAGCCACAATTGATAGAGCAGGTTCTTCCCAGTGGAGTCATCACAATGGAGTCGCCAGGTGCACAGCAGAAATCTTGATAATTCTGATATATGATGCACCTTTAGAATCAATTAATCATTGTCGTTCAATACTAGGGAAAATATTCAACTTCGTCCCCAACAACGACACTATAAATGTTGGCGACGGAAGTCACTCCTGGATTGCTAACAAGATCAGAGCCCGATGCCCATCAGTTTTATTTCACAGAGGTTTATAGATGGGGTGATCGAATGGAAGCCAACTCAAAACAATATTGTTTCAACTCTGAAACTAGGCTAGGCATGCATGGGTGGGTGAGGTCTTATATAAACTTCAGACAGTGAGTTGTAGTGTATGGTGAGACAGGCAGAAGACTTATATAAGATAAAAGTAGAGGTCTGGTACTAACATCGAGTTACTAACAGACTGTAGAAGAAGACGTTCGAAGGCAATATCATTTTACATTCAAACGCAAAACCAGGGAATGCAATCATACAACAATAAACCTTTCATCATCACATGACTACAATAATTCGTGAGAATCAGTCAATCACAAACTCTCTGTTATAAGAGGAAAACATACACAAGCTAGGAAAATTGTTTTTCATAAAACAAGAAATCTCAAATACAAATGCATACCCAGAAAACTAGAAAATCTGTTAAAACTTTACAGTAGGGAGCTCTTCTCTACCATCGATGCTTACAAAATACAAAGACTGAGTCTATATACTCATAGAATAATTCCTAGCAGAGGCGTGCCCAGTCTCCCAAGGCTTGGTGTCCCTTCAGTCAAACTCATACTGATATTCTTTGTCGGACACCACCTTAACTACGCATGGCTCCCGCAGGGGAGTAGCTGAATCAGTAAATGCAAAATTAGTGTGTGAAGACCTCCTTCGGCTAGTCGAGGACTCGGCACAAATTTTCTGAAAGAATGGGTACACAAGACCCTCTCGAGCGGACCGCTTACCAGACTCTCCATACTTCACACTTAATGAATGAAGAGAGGTTTCAACCACCCCTTCCTGCTTTCATTTACTCCAAGCGAAGACCAGGATCGAGGTCGGGTCCGATGGCAACTGGAGGTTGTGACGAGCCTCCTTGTGACTGAATCATGTCGCATTTGGCCCATTTCGCGCAGCTCTTTCCCTTTCCCTAGTGACCATGGGATGTGACCCTATGTAAATTGTTTCCCCAATTTCCGATTCTCCGATGCACCTTATGCGCTAGCCCATCCGAGCTATACAATGGTCCACATGACCTACAACCATATGACCGGAGCTATATATCTTTCCATCGGGGTTTCAAGGTTTGCGACATCAATGTGCACGCCTCTTCCAGACTCCCAATTCTCCGATCCCCGATGGCTCATGGCTGTAGACCTGTCAATGGTCGGTTCCCCATTGCGAAATCCTGCCACCTGCATTCCACTTGCTCTTGCGGTCCCACACGCTAACTGGCAGTTGCTGAGATATTGCTTCTCGCGATCTCACAACTCTGGACGCAAATCTTTGCTGCTCCAACTCACGAACCTCCGAGTTCACGATATGTCGATGCCACTTGGCATTGTCTCCCTACAAGGATTACCTTCCGACACCTGTCCCCCACTACGGTCCTTAACTCCATCGGGAAATTGCATATCGGGATATCGCGATTCCCATTGTCATGTGCATAGGACTTTGAGTTCCCCAATCCCTGACTCTGCGGGATCTCTCGCCATGTGTCACTGCTGACGGACGGTTCTGATCTAGTTGGGAAATCGCGGATCATGATTCCTACATGCAAGAGTTTCTTGTCTTTGAAAACTCTGATTCTCTGATGAACTGAACCCCGACTTTCCTCCTCTGCATACTAGGGCTTAACCCCGACGCAACTTCTCGAGATCTAATGGCTAACGAGATTTCGTCGATCTCCTCTATAAGATTTTGATCATTGATTTTCTTTGAGGATGGTTCTCGACTGCTGAAGACAAAACTTTTCCCACTTGCTTGCTTGACTTGATGCTACAAAATGGGATTCTCTCGTGATATGCTCAGGTGCTTCCCACGCAAACTGCAGACCTGGGTATGCCTAATCCCAAGACAAGAAATATCGCTAACACTATTAATTCAAACCTACCTACTTTCATTAACTATGCATAAATGCCTTAATGTTTTATAGATGAGAGCAATCACTCATGATCTATTTATAGCCCCCAAGATATAAATGCAAGTACATCACCTTCCTAACTATTACATTATATCCACTCCCTTATACTTTCAAAACATGAAAAACATGAAAAAATGCATGTTGCGTTTTCCAACTGTCTTTCGCCTCCATGCTCGCTTGACTGCTTACGATTCTCCTGCATCACACAAGCACAGGGTTGGATACCCATTCAGTCAAGGGAACCGGGTATATGAAGCCAGCATTAAGTAGCTTCTCCACCTCTTCCTTAATAGCAAGGGCCTTCTGGGGGTTGACATATCTAAGACATTGTCGAACAGGTTTAGCATCTGAATAAGTTCTAATCACATGTTCAACAATACGAAGGTTGATTCCTGGAATCTCTTCATATGACCAAGAAAATACGTCTCGATGTTACTTGAATAGTTCGATGTAGATTAGGATTTCTTCTAGCAAACAATCTGCACTGATATTTACGTTTTCAACCTTGCCAGGGGTGCAAGAGATATTGATCGTGACGGTAGGAGAAATACTTGCCATGTTTCCTTAGGCATAAATTCTGTGTGTATCAATTGGAACTATGACGTGACTGACTATCTCAATCAAAGTAGATTGAAAGTCATCTTGTTCGATTCTCTCAAGCTATGGGAGAAAATAAGAGTGGTGATGCATATCATCCCAAGTTTTTTAGGAACCATTCATGGATTTGATGATAGCTTCGTCCGAACGAAAATTATCATCGAAGAAATAACATGAACAAGATGACAAAGTGGCCCACACAGGCCTAAGACTGGGACCCTCGTCATCCGTCGGTGAGGCAAGAGGACCGATATCGGCGGAAGAGTCAATAACAACTTGATATACAATCTCTACTGCCGATAATGGCATGGCCATTCCAGCATGCAACTGATCTTCAGAAGATGCAGTCAGGAAAGGTAGGGTCTATGGATCATTAAAATAGGAAGTTCAGAAAGGAATGGACCTCCCTTTCAAGGCGGGCCTACTGGACATGGCATGGACATGGTGAATTAGTTTCATGAATTCAAAAGTATCCATAAGGGAAGAATACATTCTGACACCAATATTCTCAGTTGTTAGCTGATAATTGTCTATCACAGGGATCAACGGTCTAATAGATGGATTAGGACTAGAGTACACAAAGGATAATTGGTCAATCGTCACGATCTTTTCTTCATGAGGAAAACAAAGAGTACAGAAGACAGAAGATACGACGAATACCATAGGATAGGTCCAATTGCATCCTAGTAACAAGTTATAATCAAGAGGTGCATCAACTACCTCTACCTCCACCTTTACAGTCTTTCCACCTAACTGGACCGGAAAGGTAGGAAGAATACCGTGAGGGTGGAAGGAATGACCGTCAAAAGTAGCCAACATGTTCGATGACTTGGAAAGAGTCAGAGAATCGAGAGATTTCCAATAGATTAGGGACATCACACACGTAGCAACACCTTCATCAATAACCACACGTTTGATGGTATACTTTGAGTACTCCACGTGGATTTGGAAAGACACATGGTAAGGAAAGCGAAGCTTCACATATGTGACATCAAACTTGATAAATTTTGAGCTACTAGGTTCTAGAGATCCTAAAGAAGATAGTAAGGAATTACTTTGTGAAGGACACATATGGAGTACCTCTAAAGATGACATCGCACAAGGGGTTTGACCCAGGTCCTCAACAATAGAGTAGTTCTAGGTGGCTCTAGATTCTGGATTGTGGGTAGAGAATTTGAGTACTCCTTTTGGAATATGAGGTGGTGTCTCTAGTTTCTCAATCTGTAAAGTCATCTCCGGAGGAGAAGGAGGAGATTCTAAACCAAGAATAGCTTGTGAAGAGCTATAATCTCAAGTGGCTACATTAACTTTCACATTGACCATATTGATACATAAACGGTCATCGTCTTGTAACAAAGGGTTTTGACTCCCACCAGCCGCATTTCTAGCGTTTGAGGATCTCAACACCATATGATGATTATGTGGGAATGGATTCATCAACATAGTGGGTGGTAGAGATAATAGACTCGCAACCTCTGCAAGTTTGGAGCATAAATGGGTAAGGTGATCATCTTTGCAAATCTTACAGGGAAACTTCACCTTACGACTTTCTCATTTTCCCTCTCTAAAATTATCATTTGTCTTCTCATTATTACCATTGTCCTTGGGTTTATTACCATTTTTTCCACCCTTATGATTATTACTTCATTTCTTCTTATTACCTATTGATTTTTGGTTACCATTTGGGTTTGACGACTATTGCACAGAGTGTACATCTTTCGACTGAGTGGGGTTGGAAGACACAGATGCAGTTGGACCTCCTATAGACTGGTTAAGAGACAACTCGTTCATATGGCTTGTCACCGAGTCTGTGGACTTTACATTGGTGGAATCTACAATTCCATCGGCATGATGTTCGGGATTTTGTCTAGGGTCATAAGTTGACAGCGGTGTGTCTGAAAGAATGTGGTATAACATCCCATACTAAGAATATATCAAGTATAATTGTTGGGCTCTAAAGATCACCTCTTCCTTAGTGGTAACCCCAGAAGTAACATCGTCCTTTGAGATAGGAGCATGAAAAGAATTAAGTAACCATTCTAAAAGAAAGGATGGGGGTATAGGGGTATTAATCAACCTCTTCTGTCTATGCCACTCCTGGATATGGTCTGAGATATGAGTGGTGGTATCCTGGCGTAAAGTTGACAACAATTCTAGGCCAACGTCGTAATGAATGGGAAACTGGAAGTGGTCAAGGAAAACCAAAACAAAATGACTAAAAGTCCCATATGCCCCCATGGGTATCTCAATATACCATTTCGCAGCAACTCCAATGAGGGTGCATTGAAATAATCTTATTCAAATAGAATCGTCATTAAGGGAATTCGATGAGAACCACAGGTGAAAGGTAGTGACATAATCATCATGATCCTCTCCATTCTTACCCTTGAAATTTGGGATGTCCTAAGGCATATTGGTGGGGATAGGGGGCCATGTAGGATCATGACTCGCTAGGTCATTCATTAACTTAGACAATTCTAGAATATTGCGACATTTGTCCCCAAGCTCCTGGGAAAGATTATGCTTGAGGAAATCCATGCCATCCAGAGTTCTAGTAAACACCATGGTATTGTTCAGGATTATAAGGCCCTCCTCCGAGCTGACTCATAAAAGGTTGGTTGGGCATCATTCTAGCAGGAATGTTCTGTTGAGGGTTATAGAAATTTTCCCCAACCGGATTGGACCCGGGTTGGGGATTTCCCAAAGCATGCAAATGACCTCCTTTGAGTGTAAATATGGAGGATAGAGGTGGATTCATCATGCCAAATGTATTGGTCGGAATCCACATCGAGGAGGTAGGATTATAGGACGAAAATTGAGTTGAAGCTTGTCCGCCAAGTTGGTTGTTCCACCCAGAAGTAGAAGGATTGGACCTGGGGTTAAACACAAGGAAGCCTTCCCTATTAGGATTCGTTTGAGTAATTTTAGACCCACCAAATAGAAAAGGAATGTAAGGAGGTGTATTTCCCCCAAGCCTCATTCTAGAATTAAGGCCAACAGTTGGGATGGTGTTCGAAAACTATGAAGTAAAGTTGGGCATACCATAAGAAAAAGGACTAGAAGCCATAGGGATGGACTGAACATTATATCTTGGTGAGTTACCAAGAGACGCAAAAGGGTTCGAGGTGGTAGCTTGAGCATTCACTATTGGCCGAGCCATAGTAATGATAGGTTCCTCCGACATTGCAACCATTGAGATCGCAGGAGTCAAAGGGGTGTCATTAACTGTAGTGGGTGTGGTAATTGAAGGGCTCCCAGTGTTTTGAATACTAGGTTCAGTACTCATCCTTGTAGAATCACAAGTCTGAATAGTGGATGTTTTTCTACCACGCCTAATAACTCTACGCCTTTTAGAAGGAAAATACTCAAAATATGGTGGTAACTGTAACAAGTGACGAGACCAGTGGGGAGGTTGGTCTGACTCCACGATGACTTGAGACTCTAAAGATAAAAAAATATCCTAAGGCCAACTAGTAATCAAAGAGCACACAAAAATTCAAACGACCAATATGCATACAAATGGGGTAAAGTGGTCGAGTCACCTCCCTCCCTAAAGAAGGTATGTCTCACCCAAGAGGGGCATGAGACTCCTTGCTAAAGATCGGAGGTAACAAAATCAGTTATAAGGGCCCTCGTGGGATTAACAACCAGTCGGTCAGATCCCCCCTGAGAGGTAATACTGCATAAAGGATGTGTCCTATCCGACCCTTATCTGACCCAGGGTACCTGCAGAATAACCCCTGCAAGTAACCTATGAGACACCTAAGTCAAGCAACTAATAACCCATTGTATAACCGATGCATAGGTGAGCAGTCATAAGTCAGGTCCACTGTATGGGCAAGGTAGAAAAGCCTAAAACCTTGAAATTACCACCTCTCACTGAGGTAAAGGCACTAGAAATATCCCTAGATATGAACAAATCCCTAGAAATATCTCTGACACTAGGAAGGTATCAGGGGGATATCCCTTCAACCAACTTTGTGCGACTTCGTGGTTAACTCCGGTGTCAGCAGAGCCTCCTAATATTACCAATTATACAATGGATTTCTCCACTCCCTTACTCAAACACATATGTTGATTTAATTGCCTTGGAGACGTTTACTCACAAAATCCTATTCCAAGGCACTAAATCCTAAGTTAGTTTGTGCACCCTAGAAAATAAAATCGTGACTAATCAATTTTAAATTATAGCGTTAATTTTAGTGGCCGTGATTACTCAAAACAGTATGGTAGTAAAACTCATGATGTTATGACTCTGCAAGAGAATTAAATATTAAAGTAATGCAAAGTCTTAACCTAAATTTCGATGAATTATATGCTTCTAATAACAAATGAAAATTTCAATTTCAACTCTACAATTCCAAAATAGAAATGCAATCTTTCACTATATGAACTAATCTAATGACAAGGACTCAAAAGACAAAAAATTCCAAGCAATGCAAAATGCCTATTTTTTTTTGTATTTTCAATATAATAAAAATTAAAATGCATGGACTGAAAATTAACTTGATTTATAATCCTACTGTGTATAAAAAGAGATAACTCAAGCAGGATACGAAGCATCAAAACACCCAGCCCAATGTACCAGGACAATAAACAATGAAAAGGTGATGAGAAAGACTCTGCCCAGAAATTCAACCAAAAGAGGGTTTACTGTCATCCCACAAGAACTCAACAGGCACTACAGAGACCTAAGAAGACTCAGCAAACATCAAATCCCACCCAGCAACCACCAAACCCAACCAATCAGTAAGGAAGAAAGATGTATGTGATTGTTCAGGAAAACAGAGCGTATATACACATCTTTCAATGAGACAACCAACATATGTACATGACTATCAAGGCAAAATGTGTGTATATGCTTCAAAGCAAGGCTAGGAAAGGGAGAAAGGATGAAAACTCGGACCCAGAGTGAAAAGGAACTATCAAGTAATGATATGACAAGAACCACAATATAAACGAGAGAAATCTAAGGAGAAAAGTACTCCAAACCCTAAGAAATAAGATTCAATCCCCAGTATGGTCGCCAATTCTGTTATGAGGAAAATCTCTCTATGGCTAAGGTAAACCAAAATAGACAGAAATAACTGCAGAAATCAAATCTATCCCAGAAATATGCTATATAAACCGATATGAAAGTGAGATAAAAGAGGCCTACCTCACCCAGATGTTCAAAGAAGTCCACCATTGAGAAATTCGACTCAAATCTATATACCTGCAACAAGTTCTCAAAAAACAAGAAAAGAAAGCATATGGTGATAATATAAAAGGTTAGCACATTACATAGAATAATCCATTAATAGACATAACAAATATGACCATGGATAATAACTCATATATTTGTAAGATATCAATTGGAAGGGAAATGAATATTTCTATTAATAATGATCAACAGAATAAAAAATATTACAGACTTCCATGTCGACACAGTTCGGAATTGAGAAACTAGATTCCTTCTAGCTGGGCCTACACCACTTCAATCCTCCACCAAAGGCAAGCTCATAAGAGAGAAACAATGAGGTTCTCAATCAATAAGGGAAGATCTTGGGAGCTCGACACTGTGTTCAGACTAAAAGGAAAAAGGGATGCAGACTCAATATGAAGTAAATAATTTCTCCAGAGTAACTTTGCTCTCAAAGTTCAATTCTTTCTCCCTTTTTCCATAGCTTGGAATTGGCCCATTTATATCCTTCAAAATGGAACTGAAGGGCCAAGTCAGAACTTTTCTAGTATATGGAAGTCTAAGGATCATAGATCTCCTGTCGTGACATGGAAACACGACATTAATTTTCATTTTCTGGCACAAATCCTGATGTATGCGAGCTGTAGTGGAGTAGCCTACATATACACATGTTGTATAGTGTGCAATATGTGTACATTTGGAAAAATATTAATTTTTGTTTGTGGATTTTATCAATAGGGAAGATAAGTCTACACAGGAAAATGGAATAAGGCCCTCTATTCAATATTTCATAGCATGAGGCAAATATTGCTATAACACATAGTATAATGGTGCTCGGCCTGGTGGTTATTCACCGCTACATGAATTTGGTGGCCTTGACCAAATCCTCAACTATAGTGTGTCTAGCTGAGCTGACTGATTTGGCTCTCTCAATCAGACAGTCACGCTGGTAGTGTGGCTCTCCACATGTCCAACATTTGTTCTTCAGTCCAGTACTCCTAGTCCTCGAAGTAGTATCTGTTGGCTCACCAACCTGAAAACTTGGTCTGTTCAGCTAAACAGTCCTAAATTGTTGCTACTGCAAACGATGTTTCTACTAGTGTTGTGGTACTCGGTAGGGAGTCCATTTTCGATGCCTCGATCATTGTGTTGTCATGAACATGGATCCTCTCGAAGTACCTTGATACCTTGATGGATGTCTAACTAGAGTCTAATGTTGTTGTGCACCAAATGTCTCATGTCTCATTGGTCTTGCAAAATTCCTTCCTTGACCCCTGTTGATCATATCTACCTCAGCTACGAGGGCCTTCTGGATTGCATCATGAAATGTGTGAGGCATTAGGATCCTCACCTTCACATGATTGTTGATGTTAAGGCCAAAAAAAAACTTTTTGACCTTGAGCTTCTAGGTGTTCATATGTGGGGCATACCTAATAAGCTCCATGAATCGTGCCTCATACTCGGGCACCATATGAATTCTTAGCCATAAGGTGTTGAGCTCATTGATTTGGTTCTCAATGAATTCCTTTGACAAATACCTCTCCTGGAACCACTCCTCGAATAGTTCCCATGACACATCTTCGACAACCATGTTTAGTTGTGACAGGAACATATTACACCATAGAAGAGTGCTCCCCTTTAGATGAAATATCTCCATGTATAATTTCATGTTGGTGGTGTAGTCATGAAGTGTGAATAATATTTCCATGTTCTCCAACCATTCATCGACGGTTGGGACATCTATGCCACCCATGCAATCAGGAAACTTAACCTTAATGATTTATCTTTGAATGCTACTAGTACTGGTTGGGGTGCATTGTGGACCCTCAGGGGGTATAGGTGCCCTGACCTCATATCTATCTAGCCAGTTAATCAAGGCCTCTGGCATCCTCTCAAAGGACCTCATCAACCCAACCACATCCCCCACAAAAATATTCTACTATCTAATGACTTGTTCTTCTCATTGGGGGTTAGACCCCTTTGGTGTGGATGTTATTGGGGGCATCACACCTTCTCCCCTAGCACCACATTGTCTGCCTCGACGACATCCTATAACCATGATTACCTACAGGGAAACAATTCAATTTAATTAGCGATAAATAATTAATCAAATGTTTAATACAATGGAAGGCGTAATGATCCCAAGTCGTAGGGTTGAACAAGCTCTGATACAATATGTAACAACCCCTCCATTATGAAAATGAACAATGAGGTACAAAGGTAATTTTTTTTTAAAAACTCATAAGGAAAATAACATCAACACAGATTCATAATCATTACACCATAATATCAACACACATCATTGTAATTGAAACAACACCAACATTGCATTAACATAAATAAGAGCGACACATGTTCAGTGCATAAACATAACTAATAGTAACCAAGTTCATCACTTCATAATCATCCAAAGAAAAATATAATTAAGATCAGCCAGGCACTGAACATCAAATAACTACCCACCCAACCTATCCTGCAAGGTTATGACCTCCACGAAACATAAGCAACACTCAAGCCCATGATTCATCCGATTGATTTTGACCACTTAAGGTCTCAGGGTTGGCGATTGTTCTGAGGAACAAGGAGGTTTCTAAATCCCTTAATCAATCACAACTCATAACTTTAGTCTAGATATCAGTCTTATATCAACAATAATTTAGTGCAAAAGTAATCTAGATCTAAATCAATAATGCATCAACGATATTAAATGGTGAATTAGTGATCTAGTTATAAAATCCATCATGCATCAAATATTTAATGGTGCAATTGTAATGGTTGTTAAATCAATCATACATAAAAAAAAATTGGATGGTGCAAGAGAATCAATTACTCGATCAACCATATGTCAACTTTATTTAAACACACAAGAGTGAACAAATTATGAAACAAACATGCATCCACATAATCAATAGCGCAAGAGTACTCATTCATTTTTATTCCATGGCACAAGTGAGATCTATCACATAATCAATCATACTTTACATTAATTACAAGGTGCAAGAGTAATCATCAATTTAATTCATTGTGTAAGGAGATCTCATCACTCAAATGATCGTACATCCGCTCATTTAATGACATAAGAGTAAAATTTACTACATCATACATCAAGTAAATGATGCCACTACCACCTATGATATAATTCAACAATAGTCTGACTACAAATTACATACATTAATTCAAGGACACATTCACCACTGATGGATCATTCCAACCTAAGCCACACTTTAAGACTAGATATATAAATTGTAGATAAGGTAATGAGAATCCCTAAGAACATGAGCACAATTCCTTAGATGTATAATTGTATAACATATCGGTATTAATAACTACTTGCACAAGTAAATTTGACAACAATAATTTTCTAGTCAATTGGTTTCCCCCAACAATATCTAGCTCATCTATACCATCCTTTCCTATGGACTCTTATAAGAGTACACAATAAAAACACAAGATTTAAGTTAAAAAATTCATATTTATTTAAGATTCCTACGTCAAGGTCCATTCTTCTTTAAGCAACCATAAGGTTTTGAATACATATTTTTACTTCCATTTAGGAACCATAAGAAAAGATAAATTCTTCTCTAAGTGAAACATAAGAATCATTACTACTATTAGTTCCGGTAGGTAAGTTCCATGACGACTCAACGCAAGCCATTAAAGACCCAAAAATCTTTTTATGTCAAATAACTTAAGGTTATCCCTATTAATATTATCAAGATACCTCATAATAAACTACCTATCAGTTAAGGGGAGGAGATAAGGCCATGGTCAACCTAACCATAACAAGAACTCCAGGCTAAGTAAAATCCAACTTGGGTTTAAAGGAAGGACCCGACTCTCTTAAAAAGAAAAGAAACTCTAGACTAAAATAATATCCCATTTAAGTTGAGGGATGGGCCAACTTGTTTAAACATGTAAAGGAACTCTAGGTCCATTAAGTATACAAATAAGGTTAAGGGATAAGGATCACTACCAGCAAACAGATGCTCCACTTCTATTTTCATTAAGGTTTCACTAAAACCAAATTTTATTAATTAATACACAACATAGGTAAACCTTGAAAACAACGCGGGGTAAAATGCAAAATTTCACATGGGACTCCTCGACACACAATCGATAATAATAGTATACAAAACACAGAGGTAGGTGGTAGGTAAACACAGAGTTTTGCCAAGAAACGAAGGGAGGTTTACCCCAAACACACAGGGCATTTGATCACGAAAATCGTTGGGAAATTGATCACGGAATTCATTGGCCATTGATCACAAAAAAATTTGGGCATTGATCACAAAATTCATTGGGAATTGACAACAAAAAATAGTTGGGCATTTGATCACTAAATTCGTTGGGTAGTGATCACTAAAATCATTGGGCATTTATTGCAAATATCTCTAGGCATTGATCAATAAAAGTTTTTTTTGTAGGAAAATCTGCCTGCGGACAAGTAGATCGACCTCTAGAGCTTAACCTTAACCCTAGACAGAAAAATGCTTATCATGGACACTAACTTCCTTTCAAATCTATCTAAGCCTAATGCATGAGAAGGAAGGATAATAGAAGTACCTTTTAATCGACGTTTGTCCCTGCATGCTCCGAGTTGCACTCTAATCCTTTTGCTCCTCGCTGAGGTCTATGGACAAAGCAAGATACGACCACTTCCTACTCTACTGACATTAGCTTGAAAACAGATCTACCAATAAATGATAAGTTTATGCAACATCAAACACAAACTAGAAAGAAACAGGCCAAGCTTGTCATATTAATGATAATAACGACAGCAGTACTTACAATCGTAGATGCGAGTGCGACAGCTTCGTCAAGTCCTCTTCGTCTAACCCTTGCCTAAAAGATCCACAACCTGGATGACAGCAGCTTCAATGATTGCTCTCCTTTGGCTGACTACAAGTTTCCTCCGAGATCATAAGTTCCATATGCTCCATTCTCCTCCCTCTTTACCACCATAGAGCTTGCTTATAAAGGTTGGGAAGGGCCTAACCACTTGAGTTATGTTTAGAACCAGTTGGAAACCTCCTCCTTGGATCAGAGATCTTTTGACAAAACCAAGAATTCGAGTTTAACCGCCTCCCAAACTCGAATGATTTTCCCCTTATTCTTCTCATCGGGCTAACAATTTGCCTAGAATGGAGAGCGCTCCCTCAGAAGGGGCATCAGAGCGCTAGAACGCTCCAGAGAAGGTCAAGGGAAGCGTCAGCGCTTCAAATCTGAGCAGCGCTTCTGTAAAGGGGTGGAGAAGCGCTACAACACTTCTGAAGCATGGTAGAAGGGCGCCAGCGCTCCTCAGGCAGTTTTAGAGGAGCGTTCCTCTTCCAAACTCTTGATTAAGAATCCCTCTCAGGTGTTAAGAGATGTTTGACTTCAGTGAACCAGTTTCTTCCTTCAAACCAAGTACATGAGATGTTCCAAGTGCCTCTTTAGTGTCGTCATTGTGATAGGATGATTCAACACCATTTGCGACACTTGCGACAAGTGAGAGGCACATGCGACACTTATCTAGTTGAGTGATTTTGAGGTAATTAGGGTCAATGAAGAGTGTTCCCTTCCCACCACAAAATATATTTAATCATAAAAAAATGCATAGGAAAAAGGGTGAATGAAGAATATCGCAGATATTGTGTCTTCCCCCAAAAATGCATAGAAGTGGTTTACTTTGCTAGGAAAGTGAATTAAGACAAAAAAACACAGATAAGGAAAGAAAAGTGCATTGAATACATGTATAAAAACGTTAAGCAAAGGAGGTAGGATCAGATCTTGGGTCTCTTCATAAAACGCAGGGAATACATGTATAAAAACATTGATAAAAGGGGGTAGACTCAGATCTTGTTCTCTTCATAAAAACGCAAAGTTTAAATGTATGAAATCATTGGGAAAGAAGGCAGGAATAATGCTTAGGATCTTTCTAAAAATGTAGAGTTTAATGTATGAATTCATTGGGAAAGAAGGAAGGCATAGAGATGAGGATATTCCTAAAAACATAGAGTTTGAATGTATGAAATCGTTGGGCAAGAAGGAAGGCACAGAGCTGAGGCTCTTCCTAAAAATGCAGAGTTTGAATGGATGAAATCATTGGGAAAGAAGGAAGGCACAAAGCTTAGGCTCTTCCTAGAAATGCAGAGTTTGAATGTATGAAATCATTGGGAAATAAGGGAGGCATAGAGCCTTGGGCTCCCCCAAAAAAACATAGAGAATAAGGATGCAAATGTGCTAGGCAAGGAGAGAAGGCACAAAGGTGAAACAAGATGGAAACACCAGGAAATGCATGTATACCAAGATGGGCGAATGCATTTAATTGCAAAGGTTAAAGAAGGGTTTTCCAAGATGGTGTAATTAAAAACGCAGAAGGGAATCAAGTGAAAATGCCATGGAATACATTTGTACAAAATTTCTGAGGGAGAAAACTCAAAGTTTAGAAAAAAAGACACATAGAAAATAACTCAGAGTTCAACACACAAAGATTTAATAAATTTTATAGGATGGAAAATATATAAATTCTCATATGTATCATTCGACAGCCACACGGCTTTGCAAGGCCATCAAACAATAGACTAATTATAAAAAAACATATATACAATAAAAACTTAATATAATGAAAACTCAAATAAAAATGTGGTGACCAACGAAGATAGGATTGATGGCAATCCTTGGTGATTGACGTTCCCTTCCCTCTTCCTCTTTCTAACCATTGAGACTTCACTGATACCTCCCAACCAATGCTAAGGGTAATCTTCTTCCCCCTTAGCCCCTTGGGCCACAAATGGGCATTGCACAACAAAAAAAGAATCATCTAGCTCCTATATCGCCTCGCAAGGTATATCCACCACTCTCTCTCTCTCTCAAGCTGAGTATCCCAAATCTCACAAGTAAAACCATTCATAATTTATCCAGCATAACATTACTCATAACCAGTGTGATCCTTTCCTCCTCTCAGCCATTTGTTTTATAGAATTTCCTTAGTGACAAGTTTCCATTTGCACATTTAATTTGTTTATTTTTTAAATTTAGTTAGGATTTATTCCCCCCATACACTTGTCACACATTCCCTTGTATATCGCACAAGTATATCCACAATTTAATTTAACTAAAAGTCATTTTCCCTCATCCATCCTAAAAGTGCTCCTAAAATCACTCCTAGTTTTCCATTTATTCCTTTTATTCTAATTTATGATTGATGCCTTTCTAAAGCAGAGTTGAGTTAAATTAGGAATGTTTTCTAGTTACACTAGACTCTAGATACCTTTCTATGCTTACATATATTATTTGATGCTTTATTCCTTTTTACCTTAAATTCCAATTTGGTAATTACTTGCACAATGTGTATTAAATCACTCTTTAGATTTATTTATTTTTTATTGATTTCTTAAATTTATTTATTTCATCCCATCATTATTTAATATATAAAATTAGTTTTTTATTTATTGTTCCCTCCCATTAACTTAGACTTAGGCTTAGCTAAATTTTTATTTGTAACATCTTAAACCATTAGGAATTATGATTAATAAGTTCAGTCTTTAATTAATTAATTAATCATTTAATTAATTTGGTAGTCCTCATGATTTTACAAGGTTTAACATTTTCTCAAGGTTTTCTAGGCCACCTAGATTCATTGACTCACCTTTTTAAATTTTGTGACATGTCCTTCAAGATTCACTCCATGCTCCAAAGCCTTTGATTCAAATTTTAATTACACGACGTTCCCTTCAAGACGCACTATGTGCTCCAAGGGTGCCACTCTCCTTTGACTGGATTTGGTAGTTTTCCAACCCTTGGAGTCAATACTCCATTTAGGAGACCTTGTGAGAGACTAAGGGATTGTAAGGAATAAGGTCCCTTTCTTATTCCGTGCCCCTTAGAATCATCGTGAGAAACTCTCTAAGTCTTCCCTCACGACATTGTGGATCTCTCGAACTAGGTAATCATTAACCTATAATTTGAGCCACGACGGGAGTGCTAGTAGGCTATGACAGGGATGTTGCCACATTTCTCCCTCAATATATGGTTGTTGTGCATGGCCCCTTTAGTCCTTATGTGAGTCAAATTAGCAAGCAATTGTCATCCAACATCCATCAATGAAACATTGTCAAAGATCCATAAACAACATCATAATATAATGAATCATATGTTACATATGCATAAATGAAAAACTCAAACTAATACAATCCACTCCCTGACTCAATCTGGAGTCCAAGGAGCTTCACAGTGATTCCATCAACATCCTCAATTTGTCAATTGTCCTTCACACTGAGGGGAAACTCGTGAATAACATCTGTCACTACCTAGATATCATACAACATAATCATAATCCATCAACATCATCATAGGAATCCATAAACGAAACATACAACCATATACTAAAACCAGATCACTTGCATGCAAGTGTCCTCAAAGAATAAGTCCATAACATGTGCTTACAATAGTGGGATTTTACATACACCCCCTCTTGCTTTAAACTTCATCCCAAAGTTGTAAAATATATAAGTGTAGTGTAAAATCATATGACAATATCTATATGTCTAACTATCAAAAATAATTGGAAACTGTTGGTGCATATCATATGCGTCCTCCTAGGTGGTCGAGTGAGGACTAAAATTGTCCTAGTGGACCTTGACCTGATCGACTGTTCGACATCGAAGTTGTCGAATGTGATGGTCCAGAATGCATATTGGCTACATCGTGAGTGCACCCTCATCTAACACCTGCAAGGAACTTATGTCAATAAAATGTGTAGGATCACTAGCATACTGTCTCAAAATAGATACATGAAAAACATCAAGCATATGCCTCAAAGAATCAGGCAAGGCTAGTTGATAGGGCCCAAGCCCTTTCTTTTCCACAAATTCAAAATGTCCCACAAACCTAGGAGAGATTTTATCACCCTTTTCAAACTTGATCGAACTCTTGTGCAGTTTCACCCACAAGAAAACTCGATCACCAACTTCATAATTACGGTCAATGTGACGTGCATCAACATAATTCTTTTGTCGATATTGCGCTTCATTTATTTTTCCATTTCTTGGATCACTTATGGTTCTACCAGGACCCTATCCTCAAGTCGATCCCATCTCAAAGGCGTTTGACATGGCTGCCCATAAAGAAACTCAAATGGTGTCATCTTAATGGTACTTTGATAGTTGTTGTTGTATGAAAACTCTACGGGTGGAAAGAACTCTTCCCAATGCTTCCTTTTGGTCCATCACATACATACACAACATATCCTCCAAGATTTGGTTTGTTCTTTCTGTCTGCCCATCTGTCTCAGGGTGGTATGTTGTACTAAGGTTAATTTGGGTTCCCAAGGCCTCTTGAAAACTAGTCCAAAATCATCCTGTAAACAACAATCCTCGATCAGATATGATCCTTTTAAGCATGTCGTGCAATCTCAAAATATCGCTAATAAAAACTCTAGTTATTTATGGTGCCTGATACATTGTATGTATAGGGATAAAATGTGCACTCTTCGCAAGAGTGTCCACTACCACGAAAATCAAGTGGTTCCTCCTTTTCGTCAGTGGAAACAAAACAATAAAGTCCATCGAAATGACTTCCCATTTGGATTCCAGAATAGCGTGTGGTTGTAGCAATCCAACTGGATGTCTATGTTCAGCCTTCACTTTCTAACATTCTAAACACCTTTCCACGTAGCTAACTATTTCCTCCTTCATTCCTTTCTAGAAGAATAAGGGCTTAAGGTCTTCCCTCATCTTCATGACTCCTAGATGAGCCATGTACACTGCACTATGAGCTTTGTTTAATATCAAATTTATCAATTTGTCATTAGGAGGTACATAAATATGCTTATTATACCTTATTAGTCGATAATTTTCCAATGTATATCCTTCGAACCTAGGTACCAACATGGCGTCTCATCTAATATTTTCCTTAACCTCTTTATACTAGTCATCATCGGATTGTATAGTGAGAATATTTTCTCGAAGATTCATATGAAGAGGTATCGCCAAAAATATGTGTGGTCTCCGACTCAATGCATCTGCCACTCTGTTCATTGTTCATTTTATGTAGGTAATCTCAAAATCGTACTCGCTAAGCAGTTCTGACCAACGCCTTTGTCATGCGTTCAATTCACATTGTATAAAAATGTGTTGCAAGCCAAAATAGTCTATTTTTAGTTTGCATTTCCATCCAATCAAGTAGTGTCTCCACACTCTCAAGGAATACACAGTGGCTAATAACTCCAAGTCATGTATCATGTAGTTCTCCTCGTGCTTTCTTAATTTTATTGAGATGTAAGTGATCACTCGATTGTCTTGCATCAAGACTCTGCCTAAGCCTTCCTTGGATGCGTCTGTGCATACCAAGAAGTCCTCGTCCATGTCGAGGACCTTTAGTATCTTTTTTTTTATCAACAAATCCTTGAGCCTTCGGAATTATTCCCTTCATTTCTCGTTCCATTCAAACTTCTTGTTTTTCTTCTACAATTCCGTGATCAGATTTGCCATCTTTGAAAAACCTTCGACAAACCGTCAATAAAATCCTGCCAAACCCATGAAGCTATGTACTTCTGGTACGCTCATCAGTGTAGGCCATTCCCTAATAACCTCTGTTATTTTTGGATCCACAACGATTCCTTCTCCATAGATAACATGCCCCAAATAATGAATCCTCAATTGATAAAAATAGCATTTCGACAGTTTCCCGTATAATTTGTTCTCTCGTAAACACTATAGTACCAAGTGAAAATGTTTTTCATGTTCTTCCATCATCTGAGAATATATCAATATGTTGTCAATGAATACTTGAACACTTGAACAAACTTGTCCAAGTATTCGTGAAACACCCTATTCATCAAGCTCATGAATACCCCTGTGGCATTTGTCAATCCAAACAGTAAAACAATAAACTTGTAATGCTCAAACCTTGTCTTGAATGCAGTCTTATGAATGTCATCCTCTTTAATATTTAACTAATGATATTGTGATCTCAAGTCAATATTTGAAAACATATTCACGCCCTTCATTTGGTCAAACAAATCATCTATTCTTGGAAATAGATATTGATTCTTGATCGTTGCCTTGTTCAATTGACGGTAGTCAATGTAGAGTCTCCACGACCCATCCTTTTTTTGTATGAAAATAACAGGTGCACCCCAAGGTGACACACTTGGGCATATAATTCCTAGGTCCAACAACGCTTTCAGTTGCATTTTCAATTACTGTAACTTAGGGGTCAACATTCAGTAAGGCATTCTTGCTATTGGTTCAGCTCCATGTTTTAAGTCAATGGTAAATTCCAGCTCTCTTTCGGGCAGCAAACCTGGTAACTCTTCTAGGAACACATCTACAAAATATCGTACTACCAGAAGGTTTTCTAATACTTATGCCACGCCATTATCATTTAGTGATAATATTTCATATATCTTGTATCCTTTGTGCATGCTCTTCTGTAGTTGTAGGGAATAAATTAGCCTTAAGGAAACTCCCTGGCTTCTTCCTACAATCATTTGTCTCCGTCCTTCATCATTGTTCAAACTCAACCATTTCATCTTACAGTTGAGTATCGCATCATGCGATTCCAACCAGTCCATACCGATCATGACCTCATAACATCCTAATATAGTGACATATCAGTTGACCTTCGTCACTAAATCTCCCAGGTTGAGGCTACAGTACGTAACCTTTACTCCAACCTTCTTCTTGGCACCCAAAGCCAATTCCACATAGATAAAATCATCATGTTCGACTCCCTTTACCTTAATTATTTTTAGCACTACACTAGAAATAAATCTCTCTATAGCATCGAGATCTATCAAAATACTAAAGGTCTGGTCAGTGATGGTAACTGACATCTCAAGTAGAGTAGACTAGTGCTCGGCCTAATGGTTATTTACTGCTACATGAATCTAGTGGGCCTTGCCCACATATCCAATTGTAGTGTGTCCAACTGACATGGCTTCTCTGGACCTCTCAACCTGACAGCCATGCTGGTAGTGTGACTCTCCACATGTCCAACATCCAATATCCAACTCAGTACTCCTAGTTCCCGAAGTAGTAGTTGTTGGCCCACCAGCCTGAAACCCTAGTCTGTTCTGTTGAATAGGCCTAAACATAATCTGGTTTTGTGGTCCTTGGTAGGGATTTTGTTGTTGAGGCATTGGTCACAGTGGTGTCATTAATGTGGATCATCTTAAAGTACCTCGATACCCTCATGGATGTCTAGTTGGATTATGATGTTGTTGTACACCATATGTCGCTTGTCTTGTCGGTCTCATAGAAGTCCTGCCCTAACCCCCGTTGATCAACTCTTCCTCAACTATGAGGGTGTTCTGAATAACATCGTGTAATGTCTAATGCATTAGGATCCTCACCTTCAAAAGAATTTTGACATTAAGGCCAAAAAAAAACTTGTTGACCTTGAGCTTCTCGGTGTTTAGATGTGGTGCATACGTAAGAAACTCCATGAATTTCTCCTGATAATCAGGTACCATATAACTTCCATATCATAAGGAGATGAACTCATTTAATTGGCGCTCAATGAATTAATCTTACAAATACCTCTCCCGGAATCATTCCTCGAAATTTTCCCATTACACGTCTTCGACAACCATATTTAGTTGTGGCAGGAGAATCTTCCACCATAGAAGAGCGCACCCCTTCAGTTGAAAAAAAAACATGTGGAGTTTCATGTTGGAGGTGTAGTCATGAAGTGACAATCACATCACCATTTTCTCCAACCATGCCTCGATGGTTGCGTCATCTGTGGAACCCATGAGCTCGAGAAACTTAACCTTCTCCATTTCTCTATGAATGATACTAGTACTATTTAGGGTGCGTTGTGGACCCTCAGGGGGTATAGGTTCCCTGGACTCATCTCTATATAGTTGATTAATCAAGGCCTCTGACATTCTTTGAAAGTACCTCATCAACCCAACCACATCCCCCACAACAATATGCTCCTATCCAATGAATTTCTCTTGTCCTTGGGGGTTAGACCCATCTGGCATGGATGTTATTGGAGGCATCGCACCTCCTCCCCTATAATGACATCATCTTCCTCCACAGTTTCCTCTAACCATGATTACCTGCATGGACACAATTCAATTTAATTAGTGATAAATAATTAATCAAATATTTAATATAGTGGAAGGCATAATGATCCCAAGTCACAGCGTTGAACAAGATCTGATACCATATGTAACGACCCCTCCGTTACGAAAATGAACATCGAGGTACAAAGGTATTTTTTTCTTTTTAAACGCATAAGGAAACTAACATCAACACAAATTCATAATTGTTACTCCATAATATTAGCATACATCATTGTAACTGAAACGACACCAACATCACACTAACATAAATAAAAATGACACATGTTCAACACATAAACATAAACAACATTGACATAGTTCAACACTTCACAATCATCCAAAGAAAAATATAATTAAGATCAACCAGAAACTGAACATCAAATAACTACCCGCCCAACATATCCTACAAGGTTAGGACCTTCAGGACACATAAGAAACACTCAAGCCAGGGATTCATCCAATTGATTTTGACCACATAAGGTCTCAGGGCTGGCGACTATTCTGAGGAACAAGGACATGTCTAAATCCCTTAATCAATCAAATCCAGGCTAAGTAAAATGCACCTCGGGTTTAAAGGAAGGACCTCACTCTCTCAAAAAGAAAAGAAATTCCAGACTAAAATAATATATCATTTAAGTTGAGGGATGGGCCAACTTATTTAAACATGTAAAGGAAATCTAGGTACATTAAGTATCCAAATAAGGTTAATGGATAATGATCACTACCAACAAATGCATGTTCCACTTTTTTTTTCATCGAGGTTTCACTAAAACAAAATTTTATTAATCAATACCTAGCAGAGGTAAACCTTGAAAAAAATGCAGGGTCAAAGGCATAATTTCACATGGAACTCTACACGTAATCGATAATACCAGCATACAAAACACATATGTAGATGGAATATAAACACAGAGTTTCACCAAGAAACGTAGGGAGTTTTACACCAAACACATAGGGAATTTGATCACGAAAATCATTGGGCAATTGATCATGAAATTCGATGGGCATTGATCACAAATATCGCTTGGCATTGACCACAAAATTCGTTGGGAATTGACCACGAAAATCGTTGGGCATTTGATCATGAAATTTGTTGGACAATAATCACTAAAATTGTTGGGAATTGATTGTGAAAATCACTAGGCATTGATCAATAAAAGTGTTGAGGTATTCAGGGTAAACGCATATCATTCCCTTCCCAACACATAGTATCTTTAATCATAAAAAATTGCATAGAAAAAAGGGTGAATGCAGAATATCGCAAAGATTGTGTCTTCCCCCAAAATGTAGAGCACTGATTTACTTTGCTGGGAAAGTGGATTAAGACAGAAAAACACAGAGAGGGAAAGAAAAATGCATGGAATATATGTATAAAAATGTTGAAAAAAGGAGGTAGGCTCAAATCTTGGGTCTCTTCATAAAACACAGGGAATACATGTATACAAACGTTGAGCAAAGGAGGTAGAATCAGAGCTTGGGATCTTCATAAAAATGCAGAGTTTAAATATATGAAATTGTTGGGCAAGAAGGAAGGCGCAGAGATTTGTCTCTTCCTAAAAATGCAGAGTTTAATGTATGAATTCACTGGGAAAGAAGTAAGGCACAGAGCTAAGGCTCTTCCTAAAAACATAGAGTTTGAATGTATGAAATTGTTGGACAAGAAGGAAGGAACAGAGCTGAGGCTCTTCCTAAAAACATAGATTTCAAATGTATGAAATTGTTGGGAAATAAATAAGGCACAAATCTTAGGCTCTTCCTATAAATTCAAATTTTAATGTATGAATTCGTTGGGAAAGAAGGAAGGCACAGAGCCTTGATATCCCCAATAAAAACACATAGAATAAGGATGAAAATGCGTCAAGAAAGGAGTGAAGTCACAGAGGTGAAACAAGATGGAAATGCCAGGAAATGTTAGGAAATGCATGTATACCAAGTTCCATGAATGCCTTTAATCACAAAGGTTAAAGAATGTTTTTCCAAGCTAGTGTAATTAAAAATGTAGAAGGGAATCAAGTGAAAATGGCAAGGAATAAATCTGTACAAAATTGTTGAGGGAGAAAGCTTAAAGATTTAAAAAAAAAATGGATAGAATGGAAATCATAGTTCAACACACAGATATTTAATAAATCATAGAGGATTAAAAATATATAAAGCATCATAGGAAGAATTTGACAACCACGCGGCTTCAGAAGGCCATCAATGAATAGACTAATTAAAAAAAAACATATATACAATAAAAACTTAATATAATGCAAACTGAAATTAAAATATCATGACCAACGAAGACAAGCTTGATGACTATCCTTGGAAACTGACATTCCCTTCCCTTGTCTGCTTGATAACCATTGAGACTTCACCAGTACCTTCCAACCAACGCTAGGAGTACTCTGTTTCCCCATTATCCCCCCGATTCGAAAAGGGGACATTCACAACACAACCATAATCCTCTAGCTCCTATCTCACCTCGCAAGGTAGTGCCACCTCTCTCTCTCTCTCTCTCTCTCTCTCTCTCTCTCTCTCTCTCTCTCTCTCAAGATGGGTATCCCAAATCTCATAAGTAAAACCAGTCAGAGTTTTTGCAACATAACCTTACTCGTAACTAGTGTGACCATTTCCTCCTCTCATCCATTTGTTTTATAGAATTTCCTTAGTGACAACTTGTCATTTTCACATTTGTTTTTTTATTTTTATTTTTAATTTAATTAGGAATTGTTTCCTCCATACACTTATCACCCGTTCCCTTGTTTCACAAGTAAATCCACAATTTAATTTAATTAAAAGTCAATTTCCCTCACCCATCCTAAAAGCGCTCCTAAAATCACTCCTAGTTGTCCCTTTATTCCCTTTATTTCCCATTTATGACAGATGCCTTTCTAAAACAAAGTTGAGTTAAATTAGGAATGTTCTCTAGTTAGACTAGACTCTAGATACCTTTCTATCCTTAAATTCCAATTTGGTAATTACTTGCACAATGTGTATTAAATCACTCTTTAGATTTATTTTATTTTTATTGATTTCTTAAATTGATTTATTTCATCCCCTCATTATTTAATTTATAAAATTAGTTTTTTTTTGTCCTCTTATTAACTTAGACTCGAGATTAGTTAAATTTTTATTTGCAATAGCTTAGACCATTAGGGATTATGATTAATAAATTTAGTATTTAATTAATTAATTAATCAATTAGTTAATTTGGTAGTGCTCATGATTTTACAAGGTTTAACATTTTCTCAAGGTTTTCTAGGCTACCTAGATTCATTGACTCACCTTTTTAAATACCACGACATTCCCTTCAAGATGCACTCTGTACTCTAAGGGTGCCACTCACCCTTGATTCAAATTTGAATTGCGTGACATTCCCTTCAATACGCACTATGTGCTCCAAGGGTGCCACTCGCCTTTTACTGTTTTTGGTAGTTGTCCATCCCTTGGAGTCAATACTCCATTCAGGCGACCTTGTGAGAGACTAAGGGCTTCTAAGGAATAAGGAACCTACCTTATTGCATGCCCCTTAATATCTTAATGAGAGACTGTCTCGGTCTTCCCTCACAACATCCTGGATCTCTCGAAGTAGGTAATCGTTAACCTACAATTCGAGCCATAGGTGGAGTGTCAATAGGTTGTAACAGGAATGTTGCAACACCTGTCCCTCAATATATGTTTGTTGTGCATGGCCCCTTTACTCCTTATGTGAGTCATATTAGAAATAAATCGTCTGTCTACATCCCTCAACAAAAAATTGTAAAATATTCATAAACAACATCATAATATAATCTATCATATTTCACATATGCATAAATGAAAAACTCAAACCAATACAATCCACTCCCTAACTCAATCCGGAGTCCAAGGAGGTTCGGTGATGCCATCGACATCCTCAATATGTTAAGTGTCTTGCACACTCAGGGGAAACCCGTCAATAACATATTTCAATACATAGATATCATACAACATAATCATAATCCATCAACATCATCATAGGAGTCCATAAGAGAAACAGATAATCATGTACTAAAACTCGATCACTTGCACACAAGTGTCCTAAAAGAATAAGTCAATAACATGTTCTCAAAAGAGCGGGATGTTACATACACCCCCTCTTGTTTTAAACTTTGTCCCAAATTTGTAGAGTATATAAGTGCAGTGTAACAGCATATTACAATATCTGTATGTCTGACTATCAAATAAAAATGGAAATTCTCGGTGCATATCATATGAATCCTCCCAATAAGCTGAGTGAGGACTATAATTGTCCCACTAGACCTTGACCTGATTGACTATTCGACGTCGTAGTTGTTGAATGTGATGGTCCAGAATGCGGATCGGATCCACTGTGAGTGAACCCTCGTCCGACACCTACAAGGAACTCATACCCATCACATGTGTAGGATCACTAACATAATGTCTCAAAACAGATACATGAAAAACATCATGCATACGCCTCAAATAATCATGCAAGGTTAGTCGATAGGCCATGAGCCCTTTATTTTCCACAACTTCAAAAGGTCACACAAAACTAGGAGAGAGATTAGCACCATTTCCAAACTTTAACGAACTCGTGTGCAGTTTCACCTGCAAGAAAACTCAATCAACAACTTCATAATTATGGTCAACACGACGTGCATCGACATAGATTTTCTATCGATCTTGTGCTTCTTTGATCCTTTGTCTTATCATTTTCATTTGTTCTTCCATTTCTTGGATCACTTCTAGTCCTACGAGGACCCTATCCTCAATTCGATCCTAACTCAAAGGCATCTAACACGACCTCCCGTAAAGAAACTCAAATGGTGCCATCTTAATGGTACTTTGATAGTTGTTGTTGTACGCAAAATCTACCAGTTAAAAGAACTCTTCCCAATGACTAAAACAAAGTTGAGTTAAATTAGGAATGTTCTCTAGTTTGACTAGACTCTAGACAAATTTCTATGCTTACACATTGTTTTATGCTTTATTCATTTTTACCTTAAATTCCATTTTGGTAATTACTTGCACAATGTGTATTAAATCACTCTTTAGATTTATTTATTTTTTATTGATTTCTTAAATTGATTTATTTCATCCCCTCATTATTTAATATATAAAATTAGTTTTTTTTTCTTGTCCTCTCATTAACTTAGACTTAGGCTTAGTTAAATTTTTATTTGCAA
>ML805545.1:20658-38844 GCA_009831015.1 Picea engelmannii
TTCACTTCCTTCATTGTAGTAAATATTTCACATATGGTTTTGATTTTGAATAATGGCTTGTCACCCATTGCATTCATGCACCTAACTTCATACCCACGTATTATATTTTTGGCAACTCAACCAATTTTATCCTTAAGGAATAAATTAACATGTTTCATGAACAAACTTGTCCAATATTTGTAGTTTCCACGTGGTTTCCTTCTTACAATTTCTCTAAAAAATATCAATAACCAACACCTTTTTGCAACCCATATTTAATTTTTGCAACCCAAATTTAATGTAAAATCAATAATCAACAACCATACCAAAGCTAGTCTTTTACTCATAGATCACGTACACATCTTCAAACATCAGGGAATTCTTCTCTTGAAGATTAACTCTACACTCTTTGAAGAAATCAACATGTTATGCAACAATCCCCCCCTCTCTTTTCTCTTTAGACCAAGATTCTTCTCGATTATTTTATTTGCAGGCTTCTTTGTTTCCATGTAACAAAATTCTTTCACACGTCATCAACGATCACCAATGATTTGTCTAGTATGTATTATTTTTCATGATAACAAGCCTTCAGATAATAATGGCCGTATAATCACTTGAAGTGTTCATTTATTTTCCTTTTTCCATTTCACTTGGTAAGATCACCATATTTTCATTTACAATCAAGTTATTTTTATTTTTCTTTCAATGTAAAAAAATATATTAGTAACTCATGAAAGATTTATAAATTCTATTCTTTCTTAAATATGAGCATCACTGAGAGCACACCAAGAAATCTATGCCTTGTACACCAAGCCATTACTTCAAAGAAATTTCCACATCAATCTTGAAACTTTGATTTTGATGTTATTTTCTAGACCATATTTCTTGTTCTTGTATGCGTTCTTGTATGCAGACTTATGTTGCACAACTCTCACCCACCAGGAATAATGTTGCTCCAACATCCTCTTTAACATAACATAAGCTTTATTTATTGCTATGAGCATCTCAAACAATTCCATGAGCATATCCAAAAATATTCCATCCAAGATCAAATTTTCTAGCTTTTCCAGGTTCAAATCACACGACAACCAAACCAAAATATACCGAAATGTTGTAGTCTAGGGATTAAGACATGCATTCATGAAGAGAGAGCTACATTATAGGAGAAATATTAGGGACACATACACACTCACAAAGACAGAGAGATTTGTGGGAAGGATATCCAAGGGAGTTTGTATTCCATCTTCATGAGTATATATACATAGGAGAGATGGTTTGAGTGGTTGTACCCACTCCAACTAATCCTTCCTTAAGTTCTCTTTATGCATTTATCCCCTTATCACATATGTATTTACTTAATGTTTTATGTCTAATGTTTGATATGCGATGGCTATTACAAGGACCTATGAAGCCTCCCAACAACAAGGATGTGCTAGCCTCATTTTGATTGACAAGTTTTATTTAACAATTTCATTTATAAGAATGCATTATTTGGTTATGTTTCATCCTTATATATAAATATGAATAGATAGTCACTACCAAGTTTTTATAGCTCTCTTCCAAAAGCACAATATCTTGTGTCTTTTATAATTAGAAAGTGTAACTTTGTATCTTAGTTCTTTCTCTTAAAATAAGGTAGTCTGCACTCATCATTTAAAATTGAAGCTTGGAAATGGGGAATTTTTAAAGAGTGCAAAATACCGTGCATAGTTGAACGCGGCCCAAGTACTTATTGGCACAACCTCATTGTCGATCGTAAATGTAACATAATAAATGTTGAAATAATTTGAATTTGTCAATTGACACGATAAGACAAATATATGATTCTGTTTGTTTAACCTGTGGACAAATTAGAATTGTGTTAGTAGAAATAGAGTAACAATACAATAACTATTAATGTGAAACAAAAGTAATAGTTTGTAAAATATTACATAGATAATAGCTATAAATTAGAGATAATTTACAATTACATAGATAATAACCATAAATTCCCCTCGGATGGGGTGTTCGCTTGTCATCATGTCAATGTGGCTGGCATGGATGCATCGGTGCCTAGACCAAGACCCTTGGTGGAAACACTTTCTCTACATGATGATGCACCCATCCCCTCACCTGTCACTAAACCTTCTACGGAGCAATGGGAGAATGTACCATTGTGAGCTTGCGAGACCAACTTCATTGATGAAGGGGAGTGCAGGGAGGCTGAGCTTGGCAGTAAGTTCAACCCCCATGGCGTGGATGATGCATAGATTGTACCCGAGCATAGATATGGTAACATAATTGATCATGGTAGAATCCAATTAACTATTGAGGGTGATATTCTACATGAGACTCCGGATGCACCCACAATCCCGCATTATGCTAACAGTCATGGCTAGAAGGAAATATAAAAGTAGAGTACAACTAGAAACTGATAGCCTTTCAAGCTTAGAAGAGATAAATAGTCGTTGCTAGGCTTTGAATGATGCTCGACTCTGGTATGTCTGGCATTATTATGGTTTCTCAGATAGTTCATTTGGGTTTTTAATTGCTTTGGTTCATCAAATCATGGTTCCTCGAGGACGTAAGCCTCACACCTCCTCTATGGGGTTGTCTCGGGCTGCTAAGGCAGTGATGGCTGTTGTTGTGATGGCTTAGGACATGGAGAAAATGCCTACTCTAGAAGTTGAGATTTTTTTTATTCGGGAATTCAAGGATGAAGAGGAGGTGGAGCAATAGGTTGGATGATTGATTCTTGATCTTGGTTACACTAGGACTAGGAATTCAAAATTTTATCGCACCCTGGAATTGTATTGGCACACCAAAAATATGGTGGCCTTGGGCATGCTATTGAAATATGAGGACTTCCGTCAACTCAAGAGAAGAATGGAATTGCTGGAAGCTCAAAATGTCTTTTTGTTGGAGGTGGTGACATGGATAGCACACCGACATGGAGGCATCTTCCATCCTCTTGTTGGGGGTTTGGCTGGTGTCGAGTCTTCAACTACAACACGTGCAGAGAAGGTTCATTCCCGTCATATTTCCAGGTTCCTCATGTCTAGTGGTTGCATGATTTTCAATCTTTGCTTCTCTTTTACATATCTATTTTTCTATGTGTTTAGGACCGATGGTAGTAATGGTAAACTTTGTGGCACTTATGATTTCCAGACTATAAGACCTATATTGCTACTTCATGCCTGGTTTCCCCACTATGACATACATATTTCTTTTGTTTTTGATCTCAAGAGACTATCATGGTCTCTCTGGGCATTGAAACTGTTTAGACTCTATTGTAGATTATGTTCATATTAATATAAAAGCTACTTACTTACAAAAAAAAGATAATAACCATAAATTAGAGATAATTTACAATTACATAGATAATAACTATAAATTAGAGATAACTTACAGTTACATAGATAATAACCATAAATTAGAGATAACTTACAGTTACATAGATAATAACCATAAATTAG
The DNA here is from genome assembly GCA_009831015.1 of Picea engelmannii. Lineage (NCBI taxonomy): Eukaryota > Viridiplantae > Streptophyta > Pinopsida > Pinales > Pinaceae > Picea > Picea engelmannii. Next base: position 24,093 of record ML805545.1, read on the forward strand.
AGATAACTTACAGTTACATAGATAATAATCATAAATTAGAGATAACTTTTAAAGCATGGCATTGATACCTTTAGATAATATCACATCAACCTAAGCAATTTCTAAAAAAAACTAAGATATGTAAGAAAAGTACTCAATGCAATTGATATGTTATTTGTTGATTAATCAGTGATTCCAAAAATACTAAGCCATATAAGAGAAATACCATATCGAATATTGCTCAATGCAATTGATATGTTATTTGTTGATTAATCACGGATTCCAAAAATACTAAGACACATAAGAGCAATACCATATTGAATAGTGCTCGATGCAATTGATATGTTATTTGTTGGCTAATCAAGGATTCCAAAAATACTAAGACATATAAGAGAAGTGCTATATTTAATGGAACCAATGCATATGACGTGTTATTTGTTGGTTAATTTTCTTTTAGTATGGGTAGGGATGCCCAAGAATCCCTCAATTCAAGGCAATGTTAACCATCTTTGTAGCATAACCTTTTTTCTCTTCAAATTTGGGTGTTATGATCCTAAATAATATAGAGGTTAATAAGTCATTATTATACACATATTTGGGTAATCATGAGTTATTCTCTTAATATATAATGAGTTTTTATGTAACTCATCATAATATTCTTGGGAGCTATGCACCATGTCTAGATTGTGTGTGCTTAGGTTTCCTATGCTATATTGGGTATTTGGTTCATAATATTTGGTATTAGAGAAATATTGTATTTATCCATTGCTCACATTCATCCTTACATTCATAAAACCTACGATACCACTTTTCTATATGGAGCACGGTGATAGAAGATTGGATTCTATCGAAATAACATTGGCTTATTTTAGTCCCAACCATCAAGGGAATGGGTAGGGTTAGCTTTTGGACCTTTGATGATCTGTAAATGCTAGGATCATAGCCTATCCACTTCACCAACATGGATCCCCGATAAATTTCCAATCTCCTTCAATTCCTGCAAGTGTCTGCGAGACGAGGTAATATTAAATTCTTTGTCAACTTGTGCTTGGCTTGTCTTGTTATGCAATGTCTGGACACAACCAAAATTCAAAGAACCATCATTGGTCTTTATCATGGGAATATACAAAAGCTTCAATTGGAACTTCCTCTACATCCCATTCACTTAAACACCAATCCAATAAATGTAATGATGTGACCACTCTCTTATAGGGTTATCTTATTAACCCTTGATGATCCGTAAACAATAGGCTCATAACATGTCTACTTCACCAACACGGATCCTTGAGAAATTTTCAATGTCTAATTCCTACAATTGTTGTTAAGGCTACAAGACAATGGGTAATATTAAATTCTTTGTCAACTTGTGCTTAGGTTGTCTTGTTATGCAATGTTTGGACACAATAACCAAAACTCAAAGAACCATCACTGACCTTTATCATGGGCATATGTGTAGGTTTGAATCGAAACTTCCACTGCTCCATTCACTTAAACGTTAATCCAATAAACATAATGATGTGACCACTCTCTTACGCTTCAACACCAATCCAAGAAGCATCATAACATGACCACTCTCATTAAAATTTGCATAAGATGAATGTTGAATAGCCATGTGAGAATTGGCTCTACTAAAAGGTGGTGAATGAAACAAATACAATTCATGCCAAGCACATTATTATTGATACGTCTAAACTAAGGTGATCCTATGATGTCAAATGTTGAGTAGGCTTTCCAACAATTGAAATACACCAATCCTAGATTTTTAAATGAATAACAATTAAAGAATTCAAACTCTGAGTATATGGAATGAATTACCTATTAATCCCTTAGATTCAAAGCCCCATGTTAAGTATAAAACCCCTTATTAAGCCCTAGATATTGAATTATTACATTTCTAGTATTATATTTGTATGTAGGATAAAACCCTTCATTGTACATTTTCATTATAATTTTACCCTTTGTCTCCTATATATATACTAATGAGACATAGTCTTATGATCATCTTATCTCATCTTGTACATTGAATATATTGTAAAAGGAGGTTTCCCCCTCAAAGCGAACTATTATTCATTGATTTATTATCATTTTCAAGGTGTTGGTACATAACATTTGCTATCAGAGCATCGATCCCTGTGTTTTGTTGTTTGAAGAGAGTCATCTTGGAATTTTCGCTATAATTTTTTTTCTGTGATGTTTCAGACCACAAAATTATGAGGATATCGAGGCAAGATAGAGAATACCAAGTGGTCGAAATTTCAAGTTTTGGTTTGTTACAGTTTTTGAGATGTCGCCCGTGGAAGTTAGGGTTTGTGACTAGTCTTGAAATTAGTCTCAAACGAGTCATTTTTTTTTTCTCTATAAAACCTTTTTCGGTGAAGTTTTAGACTCTAAAATTTTTAGAATACCGAAGATACATATTAAATAACCCATGGACATTTTTTCACATTCTGACTCATTATAATTTATGAGATATATCTTGTGGAAGTTTGGATTTTTTACTAGTCTTGAAATTAGTCTTAAACAAGTCATTTTGGTACTTTTGATATAAATTTTTATCAGTGAAGGCGTAGACTATGAAATTTTTAGGAGTTTAAGAAATCATATCAGAGTACTAAAGATTGAAATTTCAAACTCTAAAGGGTTCAAATTTCAGAGATATATCAAGACAAAGGTCAACCATCCATACAATCTTGAGATTAGGGTTTTAAAGGTATGTAACTTACAAGTGGCATAACTTTTTATTGCAAGATATGTTTTTGGTGATCCATAATTTGTGATAAAGAATAAAAAGAGGAGCATCATTATTTTATCCAATAGAAATAGGTCCTTCAAGAAACTATACTCCTAGTAAACCTCTAAAGATATCACACATGACATTTGAAGAAAATGAAGACTTCAAAAACATGCTATCCAAATTGAAGAACCAAGTTGATGAAATGAGTGGTAGTGTGTTGAAACATGTGGATTTCTCACGTTCCCAAGAAACACTTAAAAATGAAATGGAAGATAAAATGGAAAGTTTTTTGGAAAAAATATGGAATAATTGAAAAATTCCATGTCAACCATCCTCTTACATACCCTAGATGAGATCAAATTTTCTCAAGGAGATATCGGGACACAGGGAAATCATGTAAATGTGGAGGAAATAAAGATTGAGCCCCAAAATCATGATTATTTATCACTTCAATATCCACATCATCGAGGTTTCAATGTGACACCAAGGAGCTACTTCATTCCAAAGATTGATATGAGGAAGTTTGAGGGTAAAGACCCTATAACATGGATATTCCAGATGGAACAATACTCTGATCTACACCAAGTGACAAGCTTACAAAAGGTACCTATTGCATCCTTGTATTTAGAAAATGATCAATTTGTTTGGTATCAATGGCTTTGTGAAAGAAAAAATAATTCTATTACCTCTTGGTCCATTTTTATGGATGAATTGATATAACATTACAGAGATATTAAGAGCAATACAATCTTTATTCAATTGATAAATCTTTGGAAAAAAAGGTCCAATTACAGAGAACATTCAACAATTCCAAAAGTTCAGTCTCGGGGTAAAAAACATTTCTAAGGATAATATTTTAGATCTCTTTATAGGCACTTTATAGGAGAACATTCAACATGGGTTGTGTCTCTTCGAACCTAAATCACTAGAGAAAGCTTTTATTATGGAAAGAAAAGTGGAAAACAAAAATATGGCTACTAGAAGGGTGGTCACTAACAACTATAGAGAGCACCATGTTACCTCTCCTAATATCACTTAACCGACAAGGTTGACACCTCAACAAATGGATGAAAGAAGAGAAAAGGGACCATGTTTCAATTGTGACAACAAGTACAGTAAGGGGCATAAATGTGGTGAGAAGAAATTATTCTACACAGACTGTGAAGAGGAAGACGATCAAGAATTAGAGCCATCATAAGATCTAGATCTAGAAGAGACTACTCCAATGATATCTTTTCAAGCATTGGCCGAGATCAATACTCCACAAACCCTTAAGATACAAGGATACATCAAAAAGAAAAAGGTAACAATGTTGATTAATTCTGGTAGTACCTATAACTTCATCAATTACAAATTAGCAAAAGATCTCAATTGCTTTGCATTTCCAGCACTAGAGTTTCAAGTAATGATTGCAGATGGAGGTACCATAAATTCTTATGAGAAGTGCCGCAGTATTAAGCTCAATATGGGGGATTATTTATTAGATAGTCCCATGATTTCCATCCAAATGGATGGTGTTGATGTTGTATTAGGGGTCCAATGGTTACAATTGTTGGGAACAATGGTCCTTAATTTTCAAGATCTTTTCATGAGATTTTCCTCATAAGGCAAGGAAATTGAGCTTAGAGGTATCCAAGGGAAACCCTCTAAGGCGATAAGCTCTAATAGCATGAAAAAATTACTCAAAAAGGGACACCATGGTGTAATTGCACAATTGTGCTCACTAGATTTTCAAACATATATATCCTTTGCTATAGTGGATCTCCAAATAGCTTTCAACAACCATTCCATGTTGGGGATTGGGTATAACTTGATACGAAACAAACAAGCAAAATTGTAGATAATCGAAGAGGAATGATTTTCGAAGACAAAAGGTGGTGTCTAAAGACACCATTACAACACTTAATCACAACACATTGTGATCATAACATCATAGTTCATATTAAGCATCTTGTATGCAACAACGATATCGCCATGATGATAATGACCCATTGGGTTTGCGTTTTATAGCTTCAATATCTAACCAACCTCCTTGAAATTGGGAGGATCTTGTCCACATATAACCGTCGGTGGTTGGAGTTGACTCCAGCAAATCCACCCTGTCAATTCAACTCAACTTGACCGTCCATGTGTCCAACTCATAGTCGATTGCTTTCTTGGTCGATACACCGACTGATTGTCTTCGACTGATGGTGGACTGTTCGACCAACAAACTTGTCAACTACTCAACCGAATGATGTAGATATCTGGTCAATAACCTAAATGAATGTTTCCAAATGTAGGTTGACTGCTTGACCAACTAATTCCCGGATAAGTGTGATGAACCATCATAACTTGATGTTCCAACACCCCCTCGTCAACACACGACTCTAGAATTTCAGAAGGTGAAATTACGTTAGTAGGAAACCCCCCTATAATCACAGCTTCTTCAAGCCCATGCATCGTATGAAGCTTGATACATATAGATTTAGATAAAGTTTTAGTGAAGATATCAACTACCTGATCATCTATTGTACAATAGACAAGAGAGACAATGTGATCATGTACCAATTGTCTCAAATAGTGGGTATGGAGCTCAACATACCACATCTTACTGTGGGCAATAGGGTTATCAACTACTTGAATAACACTCTGATTGTCACAATAGATTGTATTCAAGGTATGAACAAAAAATCCAAGTTCACCTAGAAGTTGGTGAATCTAGATATCCTTTGTACCTGCATGAATGATGCCATGGAATTATGCTTCTATAGTCGACAATGAGACTACCTTTTGTTTCTTTCATGACCAAATGGACGGTCCAGTGCTGAAGCAAAACACATAGCCATAAGTGGAATTCTGATCATCATTGTACCTAGCCCAATCAGAGTCAGTGAATTCGACCAACGAGTCCGAACTTCGACAATACTTCTTGAGTCAACAAACTAGGTTATAATCTATCACAAAACCAGAAGGTTGTTCCATGGAAATTTCTTTAGATAGTTCATCATGAAGAAACACACTCTTCACATCCATATGATGGATCTTCCATCCAAATCGAGCAACAAGAGAAAGAATCAGTCGAATAGAGTTCATCTTTGCAACATGAGAAAAGGTCTCAATGTAGTTGATGCCTTCTTGTTGAGAAAACACCTTCGTAACCAAATGAGCTTTGTGATGTTCAACAACACCTTCAAAGGTAAATTTGGTCTTGTAGACCCATCAACACTTCACAACGTTCTTTCCTTGTGGTCAAGGCACTAATTCCCAAGTGCTATTCTTTGACAAAGAATCCAATTTTGTATACATAGCTTGTAATAAACTTTATTTAATTACTTTTAGTTTATTTAGACTATAACATAAAGTCACATCCAATTATTTAATAGATGCAAATTTACACCCTTGCATGTATTTATACACGTTTATGTAATCATAATGAGCACGGGAAAAAAATATTATATATTGAATATACATGTTATATTTACAGTTTTCAGCTTCCAGTTGGTATCAGAGCGATCCACCCTCGTCCAGTCCACTTCTCCCTTGACTCTGCAAATCCACCCTCATCCATTCAACTCTTCCATTGAATTCCCATTTCTGTCTTCCTAACAGTTCTGTCTAATCTTCCTCTCGCACAACCCTCCTCTCTCCATTGCGACCTCACACTCTCTAATCCCCAATATCCTATCTCACGATCTCTGTGACAGGCCCGACTCCAAATTCCGCACTTACCTCCCATGACCTCCAAACCCTAATATTGTTCCTCCCTTCGCCCTTACCTCTCGCGGCCTTCAAACCCTTATTCTCTTCCTCGACCACGTCCTTGGAGTCATTCCTAAAACCGACCCCACCTCCTCATCCTTTGTTCCCGTGCACCCCAACAATACCCATTCCATTCTGTCACATATTTCTTGCCCCATTCCATATCACTCTCTCTCTCTCTCTCACACACATGAAATATTAAATATGTATTTCACAATGAGTCCTAGTTCCCTCTATTTCCCTCAAAGTGAGCCCTCATTTCCTCTTTCATTAAGAAAGAGCTTGGGCCTTCTTACTAACGAGCAACAATGAGGAAGTCAGATAAAAATCCCAGAGAAGCAGAGAAAAATGCAAAAGGATCAGAGGACAATTCTCCCTCCATGCTAGAGCTAAGCAAAGGCCTCAAGGAGTTTTGGGTGGCCTATCAAGTAAATACTTCGTTGGATGCCAAATTGACAAATTAAACAAAGAACTAACAGAGTGCCGCAGAAATTACCACAACGTGAGAGTCAAGATCAGAGCGATAGAGAATCGAAAAAGAAGCCCCAATTATTCAACTTCACACTGGGTACCTCCCCAATCACACTACACGTCCAACATGTGGACATATAATAATGACATTCCCAAGGCGAAGATTATTGTTCCAAATTTTGATGGATTGAACGCAAGAGAACCAACAAGATGGGTAAAATAAAATCAAGCAATACTTTAGGTATTACCAGATTTCTGATGATGAGGAAAAAATTAATGTTGCATTTATACATATGAAGGACTTTGCGTATGACTAGTTCCTATGGTGGAGAGAAAAATCCAAATCTCTAGCAAGAGACTGGGTTGTATTAAAAAATAACTTCTTCCTATGTTTTCTTGACACAAAAGAAAAAGGGGTTTTCGCTAAACTCACCTGATTACAATAGTTTGGTACAATGGAGGATTTTTTCAGGATCTACATGTGTTAGCCACCCATGTCCCTGATATATCAGAAGATTGGCTACTCCAAATAGCCTTATTAGGACTGAAGGAAAATATCTGAATGAGCTCGAATTATTTGACATTAAGGATATTGAGAAAGCTCGTCATAAATCCAAAATCCCTGAAAACAAACTTAAAGTATATCAAAAGAGATCATGGTGCTCACTCGAAGACTCTAGCTCCAAATACATTCCCCCATACAAAAGGACACCACCACTAGATACAAGACAAGGACCAATGTTTTAAATGTAATGCACCAAATTGGAAACTAGGCCATAAGTGCAAAGACAAAAAGTGTTTTCATTGAGAAATAGAAAAGAGTGACAACGATGAGGACGAAGAAGCATGGGACATATCTTCATCCAATGAAGGAACAAATAATGGAGACTCACGAAATTTCCATGAGTCAGGAAATCAAAACACAAGTCCGACACTCTCTATCCTCACAATGAAAAGTATTTCTCAACCCCAAACTCTTAAAGTTTATGGCTATATCAAGAAATCTAAAGTAACAGTGCTCATAGATAGTGAGAGTTCACATAAATTTATAGATATGAAGATAACAAGGCAATTAAACATATTTATTCATCCTACCTCCGAATTTCAAGTCTCCATCCCGGGAAATAAGACTACTTCATGTGATGGGAAATGCCGTAAGGTAGAAGTATCCATGAATGACTACAAATTAAAATCTCCTATGTATTCCATGCCAATAGGATGGGTAGATATTGTCTTGGGAGCCCAATGGTTATCCATGCTTGGTATTGTTGGAATAAACTTACAAGAATTTATGAAAATGGGGAAAAGTATAAATTACATTGAATTAATTGTCCTCCTCCACAAATAGTCTCGTCCAACAAGATGGAAAAAATGATTAAAAAGGCATCCTAGGCTTATTTATTACACTGTTATGCAATAGAGGGAACTACTGATGAGGAAAAAAATGATGATCCCAAGAAATTGTACCAAATTATTAGGAAAATATAACAATATTTTTCAGGAACCTCCTCGTGGTCTTACTCCATCTTGTTCTAGAGACCACATCATATAATTGATCCATGGTTCCACCCCAATCAGAAAAAAATATTATATACAGTCGCACCAACATAAGACAAAAATCTAGTGATTGATTCAAGAATTATTGGACTGCTGTGTTATTACGCGAACCAAGAGTTCTTACTCAGCTCCATTCATACTTATTAGGAAAAAATATGGATCATGTAGACTCTGTATTGATTATAGAGCATTGAACAAAATTACGATAAAGGATAAATTTCCAATTCTAATTGTGGATGAGTTATTGGATGAGATCCATGGTGCTAAGTATTTCTCCAAACTAGACATGATATCAAGTTATTACTAAATACAAATTCGAGAGGAAGGCATTCCCAAAACTGCTTTATGTACCCATGGAGGGTTGTACGAATTTTGAGTTATGCCTTTTGGTTTATCCAATGCTCCCGCTACCTTCCAAGTAGTAATGAATGATTTATTTCATCCATACCTACGAAAGTTTGTACTTGTCTTCTTCAATGATATCCTTATTTATGACAAGAACTGAAACTCACACCTCGAGCACATTGAGACAATATTAAAAATCCTTCAAGAGAATAATTTCTATGCTAACAAATGTAAATGCAGTTTTGGAAAAAAAGAGATAGTATTTTTGGGACATGTCATATCATATGAAGGAATCAAGGTTGATCTGAAGAAAATTTCTGCAGTTACTGAGTGGCCTATCCCTAAATCAATCACATCATTACATGGATTCTTGGGTCTTACCGGGTACTATAGAAGATATGTTTGAAACCACGCAAAAATTCTAGCCCCATTAACAACATTATTGAAAAAATATGCATTTAAATGGTACGACGAAGCTGGAGCATGTTTTACATGGTTGAAGCTCTTAATGACATCCAACCCAGTTTTTTCAGCACTAGATTTCTCCAAAACATTTGTCCTTGAATGTGATGCTTTAGGAACAAGATTAGGTGCCATAATTATGCAAGATAATCATTCCATCACATTCGAAAGTTGAAAATTCAAACCAAGGGAGCAACCAAAATCAACATATGACAAAGAAATGTTGGCAATTATGCATGCCTTTGTTAAGTGGAAACAATACTTGCTAGGAACGAAATTTCTCATGAAAACAAACCACAATAGCTTGAAGTATTTTCTAACTTAGAAAAACCTTTCATTATAGCACCAAAAACGGGCAAGCAAAATCCATGTCTTTGATTGCAATATTCTTTATAAAAAAGGAAGGGAGAATTTGGTTGTGGACGGGTTATCAAGGAAACTTGATAATGACACTACACTATGCACTATTTCCACCATCATTCCCGAATGGATCTCAAAAGTTCAAACTAAGTAGATAAAAAATACAGAAATGGGGAGGCTAATAGAGGAAGTTGAAAGCAACCCAACTGCAAATCCTAAATTCACTTGGGAGAATAACATACGGTGGTACATACACGAGATATTTTTACCCAACTCTTCCAAGTTCAAACTCCAAGTTTTGAAAGAAAATCATGATTCTCTGATAGTATACCATGTGGGTTTTTTTAAAAATTTCTACAATATACACTAGTCCTTCTTTTGGAAAGGTACGTGGTTCGACATTTAGAAATATGTGGCAGAATGCGACACCTGTCAATGACAAAAGTTTGAAACTATCTCTCCTCCAGGTCTTCTGCAACCCCTTCATTGTTAATGTTTAAGCCATTATTATAGTTCTTTGCATTTCAATAGATAACAATAGAATAATACAATATCACTGAGAAATACACAATCACAAGAGACATAACATTTATCCTGGGAAACCCTCTAGGGGAAGAAAACCCAGCAAAACTTCCTTATTATAGATAACCAATACAATGCCAAGAGATAACTCAAACTAAAAAAGAAGATCCTCTCCCAAAGATGCGCCACTCTCTCTCCTTCTTCTCTAACTACAGTTCTGAAACTTGTCTCTCAAATGAGCAAGTGAGTTGTGTGTCTAAGTGAGGCACTAGCCTCCTTATTTATACAAGACTGGCACGTGTGAAGTGTCTCTTCACTGGCAAGGCCGACTTCTCCAACTGGGTGGTTATACCCACCTTTATTATATTTCAGAGCGTCTTTAATATCTTTTGGGGCCGACTTCTTATTCTGCCTATTACAATTATCTTTTGACCAATCTGCAAAAGGGGATTTGGTCCTTTATAATAACCGACATGATCAATCCGCAATGGGGATTGATCCAATGAATAATATATTAAATAATAATAAGAATACACTTTGCAGTTACATTATTTTAACACTCCCCCTTAACAAGAAGGGTATTCTTCAGCAGCATCATGCGCGCGAGAGAGAGGCCTTTATCATCAACAACATCAAGTGGGTGAGAGGACAACATCATCAATATCATCTTGGAACATTGACTGGCGTATCTATAAATCATTGGAAGTTTTCTTCATCGGCAACATCGTCATTCTCAAAGGAATTCCATCATCATCTGCATCAATATGTATTAGTGTAAAATTGATACATCATCATCATCATCACAACACGAGGCTGGCTCATCATAAGACTAGACTGGCTTTACTTCACAACTATCCAGCCAGAAGCACAGTTCTAGTCTCATCTCATCGTCTTGCTTTACGTCACAGCTATCAAGATGGAAGCAAGATGCTCGTCCTGCTTTATGTCACAACCATCAGGTCAGAAGCAGGATACTATACTGGCTTTACGTCACAACTATCCATCCGAAAGCTCAGTGCTAGTATCATCTCATCATGTTGCTTTACGTCACAACCATCAGGTTGGAAGCAAGGTACTCGTCTTTCTTTACGTCACAACCATAAGGTTGGAAGCAGGATACTAGACTGTCTTTATGTCACAACTATCCAGCCGGAAGCACAGTACTAGTCACATCATATCATCTTGCTTTATGTCACAACCATCAGGTTGAAAGCAAGGTACTCGTCCTGCTTTACGTCAAAACCATCAGGTCGGAAGCATAATACTAGACTGGATTTACGTCATAGCTATCTAGCCAGAAGCTCAGTGATAGTCACATCACATCATCTTGATTTACGTCACAACCATCCGGTCAGAAGTCAGAGATGTCTCATCACAACAACTACTCCCCCTTTCGAGGAAGGTCCTTTCGGACTATACCAAGCTTATCTCGAAAGTGCTCAAACTTTATACAAGATAAAGGCTTGGTCAACACATCAAAAACCTGTTCAACTGTGCTAATGTACTCTCTGTCATCTTTATGCAGCTCTGGTTGTCACATAGGATCGTGGTTGCTTCCATCTCTAGGTCAAATAGACTGGTCAACAACTTTCAAAGTCATATAGCTTCGCAGCTGGCAGAACATGCAACAATGTATTCTGCTTCCACTGTGCTGAGAGAAATGCTAGATTGCTTCCTACTCTGCCACAAGATCATAGTTGATCCCAAACTGAAACAACATCCTAAAGTGCTTTTTCTGTCAGAAACACTTCCTGCCCAATTTGCATCAGTATATCCACTCAATGTGAAATTATGATCTCCATCATATCTAAGACCACAATCTATTGTACCTTTAAGGTACCTCATCACATGTTTTGCAACCACTAGTTGAACATGTTTGGGTTCTACCAGAAACTGACTCAAGGTGTTCACGACAAAACAAATGTCTAGTTTGGTGTTCATCAAGTACACCAACGATCCTATAATCTGTTTGTACAGTGTGGCATCGATCAACTTTGACAAAGTGTCGACCAACAACTTCAGCTTCACTTCCATGGGTGTATTCATGGACTTTCACTCCAGCATGTCGAATCTCTTCAAGATTTCAACTGTATACTTCCCTTGGTTAAGGAAGATCCTCTCAGGACTCTGCCATACCTCAAGACCTAAGAAATAGTGCATTAGACCAAGGTCTTTCATTTCAATTTCTGAGGGAAGTCTCTTCTTACATTCAGTGATGATATTTTCTTCTCTAGTTAAGAATAAGTCATCCACATATAGCAGTAAAATTACTGGCTCATTGTTCATGACCTTGAAGTAGAGGTTAGAGTCTGCTTTACTCTTGGTAAAGCCTAAGCTCGTCAAGAAACTGTCTATACGACCATGCCAAGCTCTAGGAGCTTGCTTCAATTCGTATAAGGATTTCTTCAATCTGCAGACATGAGACTTCCTATCTTCAACTTCAAATCCTTGAGGTTGCTCTATATGCACTTCCTCTTCGATGACACCATTTAGGAAAGCTGTCTTCACGTCCATCTGGTGTAGCTTCCACTTCATCTTAGCTCCAAGAGCTATGATGGTCCTGATCGAAGTGTATCTGGCCACATGAGCGAATGTCTCTTCATAGTCAATTCCTTCCTTTTGAGAAAAGCCACGAGTGAAAAATCTTGCTTTATACTTCTCAATACTTCCATCAGCAACATGTTTTATTTTGAAGAGCCATCTGAAGGGTACCACATCTTTACTCTTCCATCTGGGAACTATTTCCCATACATTCTTCTTTATTATGGATTGGTATTCCTCTGTCATGGCATCTGCCCATTCTTTCCTCTGAATGACTTCTTCAAAGCAAGTAGGCTCCTCTTATAGAAGATCGCACATCAAAGCCGTATAACTAGAGAATGGATTTGGTCTTTTCACCTGTCTCGTGGTTCCTTCAGGAACACCATACTTCTCTCCATCTTGAATAAGATCTCTAGCCCAAGCTGACTTCCTTTTATGGAAGATCGTCATCTGAGGAGGTTCTTGAACTTCTACCATGTCATGATCTTCTAGTAATTCCTCATCAGGGGAAGTTACGACTTCCCTCACTGGTTCAACAGCTCTGGGAACCTCCCTCACTGGTTCAACAGTCCCGGGGATTACAGGTTCCTCTTCATATACTTCTTTAAGATGGGATCTTCTTGATTTCTTAAGCGCTGCATCTTCATCAAAAGTCATGTCCTTGCTGATCTCAATGTGACGGTGACTTGGTATATAGATTCTGAAGGCCTTGGAGACCTCACAGTATCCCACAAATATTCCCTTCTTTCCTGAAGGTTCCAACTTGTTTCTCTTCTCTTTTGGTATATGAATAAATACTAGGCAGCCAAATATTTTGAGATGGCTTACCTCTGGCTTCTTTCCGGTGAACATCTCTTCCGGGGTCTTGAGCCCAAGTTCACTATGGGATAATTGGTTCTACACATATACAACTTCCATTGCTGCTTCTGCCCATAAGCACATAGGAAGATCTTGATCATGGATCATAGTCTTCACAACTTCCATTATCATTCTGTTCTTTTGTTCATATACATCGTTTTGTTGGGGATTATAGGGAGTGGTGAGTTCCCTCTTTATCTGAACATCTTTGCAGAAGTTCACAAACTCTTTTGATGTATATTCTCCTCCATTATCTGACCCGAGTATCTTAATCTTTCTTTCAGAAAGATTCTCTATCAAGGCTTTGAATTCCTTGAATTTACTAAACACTTCATCTTTAGATTTCAAAAAGTATATCCAGGTCTTACGAGAATAATCATCAATAAATGATACATAATATACACACCCACTAATGGAGGATGATGGCATTAGGCCACATACATCTGAATGAATGAGCTATAAGACTCCTTCTGCTTTCCTGTCTCTCTTCGGAAACAGGTTCTTGATGTTCTTCCCTTGTGCACATCCATTGCATATGCCTTCATGGTCACCTTTGAGTTCTGGTAAACCTGTGACCGCTTTGCATATGTATGGTAGCGCCTTGTAGTTGATGTGAGCTAATATTCTATGCCAAAGTTCACATGAGTTTTCAATGGCGTGGGTCATGACAACCTCTGAGTGACCCTTTAGTTTATACAGGCCATTTTCTTCACTTCCAATGATGATTGCTTCATTTAAGGTTTCTCCTTTAGCCCACATGAGAAATTATCCATCTATAAAGGCAACTCTGAAGCCTTTCTTTTCTAAAGCTGAAATGGAGAGTAGGTTCTTGGTCAAACCTGGTACATATAGTACGTCGTTCATCTTCAATGAATTCCCTGAATTCAATTTGTGGTTTGATTATCCCACTCCCTTGATGGCATATTGGTAATAATCTCCAAGTGTCACTTTCCGAGGAAACTTCTTTTCTGAGATACAAGAGAGAATGTTTCTTTGTCCCATCATGTGCTTGGATGCACCACTATCAATGAGCCAAGTTTCCTCTCCAGGTGTTACAGATCCTGAGAGGGCCGAGATTAAGACATGGTCTTTGATCTGCTCTCTTATCATCTTTGCGGGTGGATCTTCATCTTCGACTACATGGGCATGGTGCCTCTTATGTTTTCTCTTGTATTCTTCTCG
>ML805545.1:39203-126740 GCA_009831015.1 Picea engelmannii
GTCTCCTTTTGGAAGTAGGGTTTCTTCCTTCCTCCTTTGGTGTGAGTAGCTAGGGATTGATCATCATCTCTTGCTAGTAACGCTTCACGATTCACTACTCTTGTTTCTTCTTGGATGCATTCTTCCCATAGACTATCAAACTTTAGTTTCTCCGTTCTGGAACATATTGTTTGGATGAATGCATCACAAGGTCATGTGAGACCATTTAGGGCCGTCATTATGAGTTCATCTTCATCTATGGTATCTCCAATCGCTTCTAACTGTTCTTTGAATTTTGAGATTCTGGAGAAATATTCCTGAATCGTTTCTCTTTTCTGCATCCTTGTATTCTTCAATTGAGTTCTTAGATTCATCTTCCGGTTTATGTTCTTTCCTTCATACAGTCTGGTCAAGGCATCAAACATTTCTTTCAGAGTCTTCTTAGATGACACATAAGGAATCAACTGGTCTTTGATTGAATCTACAATGATTCTTTTGGCCCTGATTGTGTCCTTTTGATGCTTTGCCTTTTCTGCAGCATCGACGGGTTCCAATACTTATTCTTTGACGAATCTTGCTAGGTCATTCTCTTAAAGAATGAGTCCAATCCTATACTTCCAGGCACAAAAGTTTTCCACTCCTTCTATCTTGTCAACAAGCTTAACACTTGCAGACATCTTTTACCTGGAGCTAGGAAAATGACCGAAAAATGAAAGTGCTCAAAATCAAAATCTGAACTTACCAGGAGGTGAGCTTGGTTTAGGTGAGTAGCCTGGTGTGTTTGGATATGAGAAAATCCAAATTTTTCTCCTTCAAACTTGATCTGTGGATTTCTGGACTGGTGCTTCGGGTTTTCTAGTACCTCTGGTACTCTGGTACTTTCTGGTACTTTTGGTACACTGGTTTTCTAGTACTTCTGGTACTTTGTGAAACTAAGGTTTCACTTTCCGGGAGATCCAACCACTAAAAAGGTGCGCTGATAGTGCCAAAGTAATCCTTGGGGGAGGGCACACTTTTCTAGGTGGTTTTAGGGCTAAAAAGCTTCACCATCAAAAAACCCTAAACTGCATGTACGACAATAGTGACGTTTTTCATTCTTATGAAAGATGCTCTCTTCAGCTTGGCTTTAATACCATGTTAATTTTTAAGACATTATTATAGTTCTTTGCATTTCAATAGATAACAATAGCATAATACAAGATCATTGAGAAATACACAATCACAAGAGACACAACATTTATCTCGCGAAACCCTCTAAGGGAAGAAAACCCAGCAAAACTTTCTTATTATAGATAGCCAATACAATGCCAAGAGATAGCTCAAACTAAAAAAGAGGATCCTCTCTCAAAGATGTGCCACTCTCTCTCCTTCTTCTCTAAGTACAGTTCCGAAACTTGTCTCTCAAATGAGCAAGTGATTTGTGTGTCTAAGTGAGGAGATGGCCTCCTTATTTAAACAAGACTGGCACGTGTGAAGTGTCTCTTCACTGGCAGGGCCGACTTCTCCAATTGGGTGGTTATAAACACCTTTATTATATTTCGGGGCCTCTTTAATATCTTCTGGGGCCGACTTCTCCAATTGGGTGGTTATAACCACCTTTATTATATTTTGGGGCCTCTTTAATATCTTCTGGGGCCGACTTCTTATTCTTCCTATTACAATTATCTTTTGACCAATCCGCAAAAGGGGATTTGGTCCTTTATAATGACCGACATGATCAATCCGCAATGGGGATTGATCCAATGAATAATATATCAAATAATAATAAGAATACACTTTGCAGTTACATTATTTTAACATTCATGTCGCAGCCCAAAAATGATATAAAATATCTGTGGACTTTATTACTGGTCTTCCTACCTCTGAAGGAAAAGACACTATATTTGTAATCGTAGATCGACTAACCAAATATGCCCACTTTGATGGGATTTATTCAAAATCCAAGGCTATCCAATTCGTTTATAGCTATGTTAAACATATTTTTAAGCTTCATTGATTTCCCAAAGTTATCGTAAGCGATAGGGATCCCAAGTTTACTAGCAATTTTTGGAAGGAATTGTTTCACCAGGTGGGCACATCCTTAACCATGAGTACTTCATACCATCCCCAAACAGATGGTCAAATTGAAGTGGTTAATAAATTCCTTAAAGGGTACCTAAATAATTTTGTGAATGATCGTTAGACATAATGGATCAATTGGTTACATCTTGAAAAATGGTGGTACAACAATACATATCATAGCTCAACAAAAATGTCCCCATTTGAAGCACTGTATGGTTATCCACCTCACTCCATTAAGGAATATTTTATCAATTCTAAAGTTCCTTCCGTGAAAGACTATATAGCCACATTGGATGAAGTTTTACGCACTCTTAAATGTCACCTTGAACAAGAAAGGAACCAAATGAAACAACAAGCTGACAAAAGAAGAATCGACAAAGAATTTATGATAGAAAATTGGGTGTTTGTTTGACTACAAACATACAAGCAAATTTCTCTTAAAAATTACAAGAAACACAAGCTAGATCCTAAGTTTTATGGACCCTATCAAATTTGAAAGAGAGTTGGTCAAGTTGCTTACGCCTTTGATATTCCAAATAAAGGAAAATTGCATGACGTTTTTCATGTTTCTTGTTTGAAGAAAAAACTAGGTCCTACCATCCATATACAAAGAAAGTTGCCTCTTTTAGATGAAGGAAGGTTAATTTTACTTTTTGAAGGCATCATGGAAGTGTGAACCAAATTTCAGTGTTCTAGAAGAATTAATGAGTATATGATCAAATGGAAAAACCTACCTGAAGATGAAGCTACTTGGGAGGATGAGGAGTTTAGATCCAAGCATTCGTCTTTACCCATGCTTCGAGGACGAAGCTTTTCAGGGAGGGATGACTTGTAATAAACTTTATTAAATTACTTTTAGTTTATTTAGACTGTAATGTAAATTCACGTCCAATTATTTAATAGACGTGACTTTACTCCCTTGTGTGTATTTATACACGTTTATGTAATCATAATGAGCATGGGAAAAAATATTATATTGAATATACATGTTATATTTATAGTTTTCATCTATCGTAGCTTGCTCCCATTCAGGTTGACCTTGGGAATTGTTGATGGGGAATAATTTGCTCGAAAATAGTAAGAGTTACTCCCTGATACACGGTCTCAATTAGACTATGCACCATTTGGTTTAGGAGACCCATCCAAAATTTGGCCCAACTGCCATTGCTATTTTTTGGGTTTTATCGGTTATGGTCCGGTCTATCGATGAAGATGGATGATGAATGGTTATACAATGCAAAGATGTACATGAAGACTGTGTATTAAAAGAAAACTAATCTATTGCTAACTTGTCCTACCCTATCCTAGCTAGGAGCATACTAAGGTATCTAGTGAGCTGTAAATGAAACCAAACTCTGCATAAAACCCCCACTCACGTATCTGAAATAAATGTGTGATTTGAAAATGAAAAAGGTTTATGTATACAAATTTTTGCAAGTGGAATATGTATGTGACTTGGGAAATTGGATCAAGTTGCAAGCACACAAATTAATGAGTTTTTTTACTTAAAATGAACAACATAAACATTCATAAACAACCATCAAAAGTAAACACATAACACAACAAAATGATAAAGGAGTTCACCCCTCTCTTGGGCTACATCTCCTGGTCCAGCTTCCAATGGATCATTTTCATTATATGCTCAAAATGTAAAAAAAAATGCTTTACAATGCTCATAATGCAAAATTGGTGGCTTCAATGGCTCCAGAATGTCCAAAAACCCCTAGCACGCTTGTTGTTCCACAATTTGGGCAATTTTGTCACATGATTAGGGAGGTTAGTGCCTTGTCCGACGGAGATCCCGGTCGCATGGCCCCCATGTGGCCTGGCGCCAACCTAACACCCGCACTCGTTGGTTTAAAATCCTCCATGTCCCCCATGCTCTGGTCATATGGTAAGGTTTAGTGTAGTGAATGCAGGCTAGGGCTAAGACCAAGCCTGGACTTTCCTGGAATATACCATAAATAGACTTTAAATACAAGGTTTAATGTATAAGGTTAAGAACTACCATTAGGCAGGCTGATAACTCAGCCTTTACAAAGTCTTTCCCATGCCCGGAGTTCATAGGTTCGACCCCCGCAGAGCCCATACCAAATTTTACACCACAACAAGAAGTCTCATGTGGCATCCCCTAGTTGAGCCACGAGGCACCCTTCCATTCACCAGGTGTCAGACCAGGATTGGTCCATGTCTTAACTTGCCAACTTAGCTGCCAAATCACCTGCCATGTCACCTATCCACGTCAGCCACTTGCCACGTCACCTTACCACGTTAGCACCTACCCAGTCAACTTACCACATCAACACATACCCAGTCATCTTGCCACATTATCTGTATGATCGTACAGTCATATTACACGTGGATTGTACAGACTTCACAATCAACATTTTTTTGCCTGTTTGAGAAAACAGACATAAGGTGATATCTCTCGCATACGAACTCCGTTTGATCCCTTTCAAGTTGCGTTGGGAGCGTGAGGACAATATCTACACAATGAATCCATTTTTGAGTAATTTTGAGCACTTTGATTTTTGAGCATTTTTTTTTTATCCCGTGGATCACTCCTCCCCATTGGGAAGCTTTTGGACCTCCAAAAGACTACTTTCAGTTAATATGAAGATGAGGGTACAGTTAAATCACCTTTCCAATCTCAATCCATTTATTTTTGCTTGGATTTGTGCCTTTAATACCAACACAAAGGTATTCCACATTCCCTCGTTTTGAAGTTCTTATCTTTCTGTCAAGGATTGTATCCTCATGCAATTTTGAAATATATTTTGGCAAAAAGTTATCTATGGAAGGAATATGAACATGATCTCCTTGACCACCAATAAAAGGAGGCTCATACAATCTCAAATTCTCAACATTAACAACTGCATACATTTGCATATAAGGAGGAAAATCCAAACATAAGGCATTATTACCAATCTTTTCAAGAATCTTGAAATGTCCATATCTAATTGGTTTAATATTTTTACCTTCTCCTTTAAGCCTCTCTTTTCTAATGTAAAGACAAACTTCATCTCCAACTTGGAAACTGTGATCAACACAATGCTTGTCATGTCTTGTCTTGTACTTGGCTTGGCTCTTTTCCAACTGTTCTTGTACCATTTGATGCACCAACTAAATTTGTTCAATGAACTTCTTTTCTCTATCAATGTCATAAGAAACATCCTTCCCAAAGATAAAATCTAAAGGATATTTTTGAAAATAACCAAAACATGCCTCAAATGGAGATGTTTGAGTCGATGAGTGCTTAGCCCAGTTATAATCATGCTGAATGTAGTGTAGGTTCTCATCCCATAGCTTAGGATGTTTGCTGCAATAACCACAAAGAAGATGTACTACTGTTCTATTCACCACTTTTGTTTGAACATCAGTTTGTGGATGAAAATATGTGCTCTTTTTCAACTTGGTGTCCATGAGTACCCATAATCTTGACCAAAAATTCCCAATAAATTGAGAATCTCGATCAGAAATAATAGATTTGGGCAACCCAAAATGTACCCATACATGTTGAAAGAACATTTGTGTCGTTTGTTCAGATGTAACTTGCTTCTTACAAGGCATCAAAATACACATTTTGCTGAAATGGTCAACCACAACATAAAGATAATCATGATTCTTTTTAGACATAGGTAATCCCCCTACAAAGTCCATGGAAATGATTTCCTAAGGGCGAGAAGGAACCGGAAGTGGAGTATACAATCCTAAATTTTTGTTGTTAGGCTTACTTGTAGCACATAAAGAACATCCTCTTATATATCTTGAAACACTTTCATTCATTTTAGGCCAATAACAATACCTTTACAAATTAGCCACCATCTTGCCTACACCAAAGTGGCCAACAATAAGAGAAGAATGTGCTTCCCTTATAATGTTGATTCTTTCACCCTGTGGAATACATAGCTTGCCAAGATGATACAAAAGCTTATCATGCACATGGTAATCCAATTCCTCAACTTGGTTAGAATGACACAAAGTTGGATAAACCTCTTTAAAATCAACATCTAAAGCATACTGTTCAACATATCTCTCATGCATGGTAGAATTATGCTTAAGAATAACTGAAGCACTAACAATAGGCCTAGAAAGAATATCAACAACTTTGTTATAAATTCCTTTCTTATACCCGATAACCAAGTAGAATTGTTGTAGGAAACGCATCCATCTGAAGTGTCTTGCTTGTTGCATCTTTGTTTGTGATTGTAAGTATTGTATTGGTTGATGATTTGTGTGAATAATAGTTTCTTTTCCCAACAAATAATGTTTCCATTTTTTCACACTTTTCACCAATGCATACAACTCCTTATCATATGTAGGATAATTAATCACAACACCATTAAAAGGTTCAGAATGAAAACAAATGGTCTTACCATGTTGCAACAAGACTGCTCCCATGGCATAGTTACTTGCATATGTTTGTATCTCAAATGGTTGTCTCAAATTAGGAAGTGCAAGAACTGGACCTGAACTAATCTTCTCCTTCAATGCATCAAAATCGTTTTGTTGCTTGCCTCCCCATTGGAAAACTTGCTTGATGCTTGTCACTGCATGTAATGGAACTGCAATTGAAGAAAAGTTAGCAATAAACTTTCTCCAATATTGGGATGCTCCCAAAAAGATTCTTATCTCTGTTACATTGTTGGGCCTAGGCCAATCCAAAATGACTTTGACCTTTGAAGGATCTATTTTCAGTTCTCCTTCTCCAACAATACTCCCCAAGTAAACAAGTGAGGTCTTTCCAAACTCACATTTAGACATCTTTAAAAACAAATTTTCTTTCTTCAAGACATCTAAAACTTGCTTTACATGCCTAACATGCTCTTCATGAGATTTGCTAAATATCAAGATGTCATCCAAGTAGACAATCACACAATCATCAAGAAAAGGCCTTAAAACATCATTCACAACTCTCATGAATGTAGCAGGAGCATTACAAAGCCGAAAATGGCATAACCATCCATTCAAATAAACCTTGCTTTGTTTTGAAAGTTGTCTTCCATGTGTCTCCTTCAACAATCCTAATCTGATGATATCCACTTCTCAAATCCAACTTGGTAAAATACTTAGCATCTTTCAATTGATCAAGCAAATCATCAATTCTTGGAAGAGGGTAATGATTCTTTACCGTAATCTTGTTCAAGGCTATGAAATCTACACACATGAACCATGTACCATATTTCTTTGGTACTAAAACAATTGGTGACTTGCATGGCGATGTGCTTGGCATGATAACCCCTTTGTCAAGCAACTCTTGGTTTTGTTTTCTAATTTCAGCATTCTCCATGACTGACATCTTGTACATACCAATGTTTGGAAGAGGACAATCTTACTACAATTGAATCTCATGTTGGATACCTCTTTTAGGAGGCAATCCTTTTGGTTCCTGAAACATCTCATCATATTGGTTAAAAACCTCATATAAATCAGATTTTTACTTTGCATCACAACCTTGGAAAATTTCTTTCTCAACATTGTCTTTGGGTTTGATCATCAAGAGTACAAAGTTCTTACTAGCATTGACTAATCTCTTCATTTGTCCAACATTTACAAGTGACAAATTCAACTTATTTGTATGTGCTCTAACAATGTACTCAACTCTATTTTTAAACAAATGATATTTGTTTTCATGACGATGAAAGATGGCTTTCCTATCATATAAATATGGGCTTCCCAACACAATACCACAAATATCCAATGGATCGACATCAAGCTCTACCTCATCTATAAAGTTTGCAGTGATGGCAAATCTAAGTTTTGTTGGCAGACGAAATTGACCGTCCGTCAACTGGGAGAGTGGAACCGGTCTGGGGTTGTCTAATAACCCAAGCCATTTGGGATGAACCACCCTGACGGGTTTAGCGGCTCCGTTAGCCGATCTAAGGTCCCAAGAAAACAAAAAGAAAAACTATTCTAAACTAACTAATCTAACTAAAACTAACTATTAAACAAACTAATAAACTAATCTAACTAACTATTAAACAAACTAAAACAAAATTAACTATTCTATATATACAATCTACTAACTAATACTATACTAACATCTAACTAATTAAATATCTAACTACTAACGAAAATATAACTTATTCACAAAATGTACAATATCTACAATTTACAGATTTGAATACAACTTGAAAAACTCATTTATATTCTGCCCTAAGACAGAGAAAGATGTTTTTTGTTGATTTTATAATTTTATGAACATAAATAAAACAAAAACTAACTAAACTAAACAACTAATATACTAATTCTAACTACAAATCTAACTAAACATATATCTAACTAAACTACTAATATCATTCTAACAAATTAACTAACAAATAAATCACAAACTGACCTGGAGAAATGCTCCAGGTTTGTCCTGTGTATGATGATTGTCTTAGCTGATTGGAGGGAGGAAACCCACACCGAATTATCCACTAGCTTCTCGTAAACGGGAGGCTGCTGTGCTCTTCAATATAATAATAGGACAAACAAGACATAAAAATTCACAACAATCTTATGATTTGTAAATATTCACAGTTAGATAAACCCGTATGCAAAGATCTATAATAAATGATTCAATTAACGGAGAAGATAAATCTGTCATTCATTAACTGAAGCAAAATAATTGTTGTATTTTTAAATATTGAAAGAAATCAGATACGGATAGCACATTAATCAAATCATATCATCCTGCAATAGATTATGATATCTAAAGTAGTCTATAACCAACTGCAAACTGATACGCATAAACTTGAAACAAAAGATTGATATTATGAAAGCGAAAGCTGTAGCAATAACATCAACTCTCGTCTCAGTTTGTATTAGAAATCCATAGCCTGGTTCTCTCACAAGTGAGGATGATCCTTATTACAAAAAATAATAAGTATTTAAAGACCTTCCATAGGGTAAAACATCCCTGTGGAAGTTATCAAAACTGTTTACATAAAATCTGGGAAGATATCCCAAGTTTGACTAAACTAGGAACCTAAAATAAAACTAAAACACACAAATATCTCCTAGACTGTCCAGCATGCCCAATGCAATTCGGATGTACCTGAAAGGGGTAAAAAATGAACAAGTTAGGAGGATATTTTGTTAAAGAAAATGATAAAAATCTAATTCTATAGACTAGCTACAGAATCTTGCGATTCTGTAGCTGGTCTAAATAAGACACAGAATCAACATTAAAATCAATTAAAATCATTCAAGAATTAAATTCAACTAATAACAAGTATCTAATAACTATTTGAAAGACAAATGAATCATTCAAATCGAGATTGTTATACTAATTCGAGATCAAAACAAAACTAAAATCAAATGACTACAGAGATGCGTATGTTCTGTTTCGTTTGTTGCCACAAAGTCGGGTGAACAGAATCGTAATGAACAATAATGAAATCATTTCATATCAAATTGAAATTAATACAATTAAAACAAATCATAGGCAATTGTTATGCTGCCTCATCAATGGGAAACACGATCGAATCCAAACAAGATCATTTTCAAATCGATATAACTGTATTGACATAACAAATGATCCATGTCATGAGCGAATTAAATCAAAACTAGCTCGTAAATCGACTCAAATGAAATCATAACAGGATCAATAAGTTGATAACATGGTTCGTAAGAGTTGATCGATCGTTTGTTATTGCAAATTGGGGCAGACAAAATCATTCATGAAATCATTTCTCGAGCTCATTTTGAAACGACTATTACCCAAATTTCCTCATACGAATTTGACAGAAATAACATAAGTCAATCTGAGTTAACAAACTCGTTAGAAAATTAAAATTAATAGAGCTGCAATCAAGTCTATTTTTGATACAAATACAACTCCTAAAATCGATCATACTAACTGAAGATACACAACAAATCCAATCAAGCGAATCGAACCGCTGGGGTTTAACATAGTCGTCGTGAATCAAAACCGTTCCATGATTCGGGCGTAAATATCATTTGCATAAGCTTAAATGAGAATATTGTTTTCATACGAAACAGAGTCGTTCTTTTAGAATCAATCAGAGTTGTATTCCTAATTTGGGAGATTGCTCACATCAATTCAAACTCATGAAGTCATTCCGAAATCACGGCATACAAACTAAATTAGAGCCGATATAATCTGACCATAACGAAATTATACTGAATCAAACATGATCGTGCTCTAAATTTAGCATGAAAAACTTCCTGTTCAGATTACATACAAACAAATCAAATTGAAAGCAAACCATCAATTTCGTTAACTCATATCAACAAACAATCAAATCAAATCCAACAGAAACCTGTCAATTGCTAACCTGGGAATGAGCAAAACGTGTATCCGAATCAAAACTTAATTTAATTTTAGCAAAGCGAAAACAATGTACAGGATGAACAACATTATGACAGAGCCATTTCGAATGATAGATAGAGCTATTTGAAAACCAAACTCACATCATTATATTAATCCTAGCAATTCACACAACAAAAATGATATCGAAATTCATACCTGTATGACGAGCAGACAACTTGATCATGACATTTTGGAATTGACAACGGTTGTAGCCGATTCAACATTCCGAAAAATGATGGAACCAATAGTTCTCTGCTTCGTATCAGTTGCTTGAAGTTTATCCCTTTGGCTGGTCAATACTGCAACTTGGTTTTCCAGCGATTTGATTTTCGATTGAAGTACAGGAACGTCTGTATAGTATCATTCCAACCACACATCACATTGGTCACATGACGACTGTCCGGGCTTCGAAAAAGCAAGTGAGGGTTTGGTTAAATTGTCGAGGGTTTCGTTAGGTAGTTTGATCCCTGGGTAACTAGGATTGTTCCTTAGGCAAGGGGGAAGATTCAAAATGAAGTCATAAGGTGGCTCGGAGAACAAACCCTGTGAGTAAGGGTACTCACTAGCTAGGAAGCGTTCTATGTCAGAGTCTAAATCCTCACTAAGGACTATGGGCTTCTGCTCAACACTAGGTTTAGGCTTATTCCTAGCCATTCTCGAGATAAGACGAGCATTCTTTTTACCTTTGCCATCAACAGTAGGGTTACCTCTAACCTTTTTGCTCACAGGCTTTTTTACAGCCTCAACCTTCTCAGTTATAGTGTCGGGTAAGTCAACATTAGGGTCAGGTGAGGGTTTAGGAGAAGGCAGTAGGACATGGAAGGGAACGGGTGGCCCGACCTTAGCTTCATTAATCACGGGCTTGTCAATCTGGACAGGGTATGTATCATCAAAACCATTTCGAGTGATAAAATCTCACCAGCTATCACTGTGGAGACTTAAGTGATGAACAATGATAAGCCTGATTAGGCCATGGTGGAACAGGATACTATTGGCCTTCTCCCTTTTAAACCTTTTTGACATTTTATAAAGGCTACGCTGGAAGTAGAAAGGCATATTTAATGGATACCCTATAAAATTCATTAACAAACGTAGGTGGTAGAGAAAAACGAGTCCATATCGACCCGCATAGGTCACAAATTGTTTAACCACCATTAAAAGGTCATGCCATCGTGGTTTAAGCATGGAAATGGGCATACCTCTGTCACATGATGTGACCTTTCGCGAGACGAATAGTAGTGGCCATTGCACCTCTTCCACTTTTGAATTTTTAAACCAACACTGGCCTATGGCTGCTAACCCGGTGGCAGAGCTAATGAACTCTTCACTGATTCCAACTGAACGTCACCCACCTTGGCTCTACAGCCATCAAAAGTCAGGGCGAACTGCTGTGCAACAAATAAATTAAAACCCTCAAACCTCTGCACAAAGGTGAGCCAACCACTATCCTCTAAGTCTTTCCGAGCATTGTCGAACAGTAGCAAGGCTTGGCTACCGTTCATCTCAATTCGCACCACCGGTGCCATGGAGCCGAGCACGTGGTGAACGAGCCAGGGTTTGAATCATAGCATATACAGGAGCAGAGTGCACGAAGGGTTACCCGAGATAACAGAGGTGAAACAGGGATAAGGGATAGGCATTAATGACATCGTGCGAAGGTGGTGGAGCTATTTCTGCCATGCAGAATAGTCATTGCTAATGGTACAACCACCGACGCTTATAGATGTTCAACCTACTATAATATAGTTCAACAATTATGTCACTTGCCCGACCAATGAAATCAATGGTAAGTGTATAAACCAATGCACACAATCAAAGTTATGCCTTAGTTTTAAACACCCAACATACAAATCGAAACCAATACCAAGTGTTGGACTATGTGACATGCGTTGTAACAATTCATATGAAGAGTTTAACCAATATGCCAATGCGTTTTGAACTAGGTGTCATATCAAATGAAATATATCAAGGGTTTAACTATAACATTTATATATCTTTATGAAACCAATGGTCAAGTAGTTCAAATCAAAGAACATATAAATCCAACTGCCAATGAATCACAAACTTAATCACTCATGAAACGAAACTACATGATCAATCAGAGAATGTCAAATGAGTGCAGATCAAAAGGTCTTGCCAACTGTGTAATGATAAGTGAAATGTAAACGCAATGGTCATATCGACAAGAAGGATAACGACAATTCAAATAATGATTTTAATGCGACTACGAAAGACCAAGTTTTCACGCTTACAGTCGTGAAAATAAAAACGAAGGTAAATGTGCAAATGTCGCAAAAATAAAAGCGTCGTTTATTTGAGAATTGCGACGAAAAATTGATGTTTGCAAAACATTGGTGTAGGCATCTTATAAGACAGTAGAAAATGTGAATTGGCTGCCAACAATGGCGACACACTGGTAGAAGCAGTTATCTCTGCTAAAAGGAACAAATTCAGATTAGGACAACAAAGATAATTCCAACTCAAAAATAACAACCAGAAAATCGTATAAACATCATTATTTACCAACTATTCCAGCAGTGTTTTAAAAGATGAAAACTGATAACAGTCTTAAGACCAGCGAATCACGATATTAAAGATAAAATCTCCAATACTGTTGACAGAGCCACTGCTGCCAGCAGGCATCCATAGCCTCGATAGGGTTGCCATTTAACCCACTCTGACATCTGTATCCTGCCAAGAAGTTCTAGATCAGAATAAAGGACATTAAGAGGTTTCTTGTTTGCAAATTTTCATATACCTGGCATTGCTTCGCTGCCAGCGGGCCTGTTCAGTACCCCGACAAAGTTGTCTTGGCGTCATGCATGCATTTACCCGCTGCCAGCGAACTTGTTCAGTATCCCGACGGGTTTACAAACACTTCCCACAACTCTTATTAATAATTTATTTTGTTTTGTTTTTTCATAGATATATAGTTGAGCGGGGTGACGCTGAAAATCATGATATTTTAACATATTTTTTTTAGACCTCATCAAATTTTTTTAGAACTGTCCTTTATTAAGATCCAGAGATGTTTCATTTACAAAAACAACTTCCTAAGGTAGGGAGACATCTTTCGAGTCATTCCTTTAAGGAATAGTGACAGCGTAAAAAGATAATAGATGAACATGACAAGCTTTGCTCAGAGATCGAAATCAGTCAACTTCTTTCAAACAAAAAACTTTTCCAACATAGATATAGATTTCAAAAATATACCATTGATGCTTGTACAAATTTCTCAGAAGTTATTTCAGTGAAGGAATTTTCTATTGTCTTTGTCTGAATAGCTCAGTATACAGGTATGTGTATTTTCCAAAAACACAAGCTGATAAATTCAAAGAAAAATAAAAAACAAAAGAGCAAACAAAAAAGCAAACAAAAGCAAAATATGTACATAATATACAAGGGTAGTTATCAAGCAAAGTATCTTTTCAGGGCTTGGCCGTTCACTGGATAGGTGTCAAGCTGACCCTCAATATTTTGCAATCGAAAAGAACTGGGACCCAACTTTTCAGCAATTAAAAATGGTCCAAGCCATAAGTTTTGAAATTTTGTGTGCTCTCCCTTTCCCTCGTGCGGTTTGTCCCATTTCAGGACGAGGTCGCCTACTTCGAAAGTCCTATTAGAAGCATAATTTAAATCGAACCAGCTTTTAACCAAGAGTTGATTATGATCTAACTTACGTTTAGCTTGGGCTCTTACCTCTTCTAGCTTCATCAAAGCGTTGATTCGGTTTTCCAAAGGGGGACAATCTTCTTCTTCGACTTTCTGCGACAATTGAAGTGAAGGAAGAAGAATGTGAGGTGGCAGAATTGCTTCTCTGCCATAAACGAGAAAAAGGGGGGAGTTACCTACAACAACTTTTGGCATTACCCTATCATCCCACAACGCATTTAGCAGTGCATTGTGCCAATTCTTGTGATTTTCAACCACCGTTCTCTTGATGATTTTAATTAAGTTCTTGTTTGTCGATTCTGCCAATCCATTGCCCCGGGGGTAATAGCTAGCAGAATACTTCATCTTAATTCCTTTTTCCAAAGCGAACTCGCTCATCTCAAGAGAGGAAAAGTAAGAAGCATTATCGAATACTAAACAGTCAGGGATACCGAAATGAGTGATAATATTCGAGTTTAGAAAGGCAATTACCTGGCTGGTGTTGACAGTTCTTAACGTAACAGCTTCAGACCATCGGGTAAAGTAATCTGTGGCTATCACAATAAACTTGTGCTGTTGCGAGGACGGGGGGTTGATCAGACCTATGATATCAAGGCCCCACTGCTGAAAAGGAGAATCTACTGAAACGGGCTGCAAAGGAAAGGCTGGTTTTTGTAACCGCCCTGATGCTTTCTGACAAATGATACATTTATGACACAAGGCCTAGGCATCTCTAAAAAGCGTGGGCCAATAATAACCAGCTCTCAAAACCTTATGGGCAGTAGTGTCACCACCAAAATGACCACCAGCTTCTCCTGCATGTAACTCTAGCAAGACTTTTTCTGCTTCGTCTTTTTCAAGACAACGCATTAGTACGTCGTCAAAACTTTGACGAAACAAAATACCATTAACGAGATGAAAGGAAGTAGACTTTAATCTCAATTCTCTTCTTTTAGCGGGGTCCAGGTGATGGGGGACTGACCCATGTTCAAGACAGAATCTTATATCGTTATACCAAGGACTGACAGAGTGTTGTGCGCAACATATTAGACTTTGATCACGTTGTCCTAGGTTTGACGTATCGCTTTCTTCTTGCTGTCCTGTTGTTGAATCAAAAACTAACTTGCATAACCCTTAGCCTCTCACTATCTGAGACAAGGTGATTTCTAAGTCGTACTCCTGCAAGGAGGTGACCCAGTTGGCCCTCTTTTCACCTAGTTCCTTATGCACTAACAGGTTCCTCACGGCTGGGTAGGGGACAATAACTTTCATCCTGGACTTCAAAAGATAGGATTGAAAGTGCTTAACTGCTTTGAAAACAGCGTAGGCTTGCCGATCTACTGCTGGGTAATTAAGTTTAGCACCTTTGAAAGCGGAGCTCATAAAGGCAATGGGTACTTCATTGTTCTCTACATTCTTTTGGGTTAGGACGACGACATAGGAACGGTCAGAAGCAAAAGTGTAGAGTGTAAAGTCTTGAGAAAAATCTGGGCTCATGAGAGACGAAGCGTCTATTATGGCCTTCTTTATTGCATTAAAAGCTTGACTTTCAAGGGGTTCCCAGTGATATTGGGTGTCTTTCTTAATCAAATTCTGTAAAGGCCTGACCATTTTGGAGAAACTGGGGACGAATCTCCTCACGAAGTTAATCTGGCCTAAGAAAGACTGCATAGACTTTTTGGATGTAGGAGGGGGAAGTTTCACGATGGCTTGATTCCTTTCGGGGTCAATAATCATCCCTTCACTAGACACAATGAATCCTAAGAGTTTACCCTGTTCTACTGCAAATATGGATTTTTTAGGATTCAAGGAGATGCTGTATTTACGACATCGCTGTAGAACGAATCGTAAGTGAGCTAGATGATCGTTTTTGTTTTTAGAAAATATAGTCACATCATCTAAGTAAACTACGACGGACTGATTGATCAAGCCTCAGAAAGCAATGTCCATCGCTCTCTGGAACGTGGTGCCAACATTAATCAGTCCAAAGGGCATTTTTTGATAATCATAAGTGCCCCACGGGGTACGGAAGGTAGTTTTAAGTTGGTCTGGTGGAGACATCAGGACTTGGTTGTATCCCAAGAAACCATCCAGTAAGGATAGCCTCTCAGAACTAGATACCTATTGAAGGATCTGTTCCATGGGCGGGACATGATAGTTGTCTTTATCAGACGCTCTGTTAAGGTTTCGGAAATCGACACAGAGTCGAATTTCCCCACTTTTCTTCCGGATTGGGACAAGGTTAGAAACCCATTGAGTGTTTCTAACAGGAAAAATTATCTTAGCATTTAGGAGTTTATTCAATTCCTTTTGAACGGTCGGTTCGAGCTTGGGGTGCATTTTCCTTAGTTTTTGTTGGAAGGGTAATGTTTGGGGCTTCATAGGAATGACACGCTGTATGATGTTAGGGTCGAAAGTTTTAAGGTCATCATACATCCATGCAAAGACATCTTTAAACTCTTTGAAAAATTTAATAAATGCATCTTTTTCTAGTTGAGAACATCCCAACCCTAGATTAATGCACTGAGGATTTTCATTAGTTCCTAAGTTCACCTTTTTATAAGATAACGAGGAACTATTGGTTTTACAGTTGATCGTCTTTTTAAATTTATCTTGAAGATCATAAAACTTCTCTAATCTAATTACAGATTTAGGGATCGAGTTTACCATATCCGATGAAGATTCAAGAGTTCTCGGATCTGGTATTACCGTGAAATCGCGCAAATTGTCATCGTGTGTGTGTTCGTCTATCACTGCTCCTTGAAAAGTTTCTTCCATGTGTAGAAAGTTAATACTCTGCTGATCATCGTCAAAGACTCTCCAGTTCGTGATGTTGTCAGGAACGGATGGCCGGAACAAAATGTGTATGTGACTTGGAAAATTGGATCAAGTTGCAAGTGAAATATGTATGTGACTTGGAAAATTGGATCAAGTTGCAAGAACATAACTTAATGAGTTGTTTTACTTAAAATGAACAACATAAACAGTCATAAACATTCATCAAAAGTAAGCACATAACACAACAAAATGATAAAGGAGTTCACCCCTCTCTTGGGCTACATCTCCTGGTCCAACTTCCAATGGATCATTTTCATTATATGCTCAAAGTCTAAAAAATAGTGCTTTACAATGCTCATAATGAAAAATATATGGCTTCAATGGATCCAGAATGTCCAAAAACCCCTAGCTGGGCTCTTCTTGCACTTGGTTTGGCCAAAAATTGAGAAAAATACACTTCTTGGAAGTTTTTCCCAATAACTTGTTGTACTTGCTCGCCAAAACAAACCTCTATGTGCATGAACCTGACCTCTATGTGTTTCCTGTGCCAAAACCCAACACGCGTGCCATTATGCAATTCAGGCAAATTTGTCGCATGGTTAGGGACGTTAGCACCTTGTTTGACAGAGATCTCGGTTGCATGGCCCCCATGTGGCCTTTTGCTGACCTAACACCCGCACCCGTCGACTTAAAATTCTCCACGTCCATCGCACTCTGGTCATATGGTAATTTTTAGTGTAGTGACCACGAGCTAGGGCTAAGCCTCAGCCCAGAATCCATTGGAATAGACCATAAAGCAACTTTAAATACAAGGTTTAATGTATAAGGTTAAGAACTACCATTAGGCAGGCTGGTAGCCCGACCTTTGCAAAGTCTTGCCCATGCCCGGAGGTCGCGGGTTTGACCCCCATGGATCCTATACCAAATTTTACACCACAACAAGGGGGTGCCATGTGGCGGCCCCTAGCTGGGCCATGTGGCACCCTTCCATTCACCACGTGTTAGATCAGGATTGGTCCACGTCTTAACTTGCCAACTCACCTGCCACATCACCTATTCACGTCAGCCACTTTCCATGTCACCTTACCACATCAACACCTACCTAGTCATCTTTCCATGTCAGGACCTACCCAATCAACTTGCCACGTCAGTCGTACGACCATACATTTAGTTGACATGTGGACTGTATAGAATGTACAAACTACATAGTCAACATTTTTTTTCCTGTTTGGGAAAACTGACAGAACGCGATATCTCTTGCATACGAACTTCGTTTGAGCCCATTCAAGTTGTGTTGAGATCATGAGGACGAGATCTACGCAATGAATCTATTTTCAAGCAATTTTGAGCACTTTGATTTTTGAGCATTTTTTTGATCCCCTAGATCAATGTGCAAGGTCAGAAACATGTGCATACATACATATAACTAGAATAGTCTAAATTGTATTTCTGCATACGTTAATATATCAACAATCTAAGGACTTAAAGACATTTGAAAGAGTAATCAAAACTGTAGAATAACATAGAATACGTAATATCAGTCTATAAGTAAATAAGCATTCTTACAGTCCATGTGGCTAACATACATCCCACTTGAAATAGTTCAAAGTAAAGACAACTTCACACATAAATTCTTCTTTCTTTCAAAAACTGGTCGTGAGGGATTCTCAATATTCATTAACAAAGTATAATTCCTTGAATGAGTTCTTGAGTCTATATAGTGCTTGAAGATGTTACACACCTATTTTTCGCACTATCAAGTGTCACACTTAAGCATTGCACTTTATCAAGTGTCACAATTTCATCACTATGTGGAAGTGTTTGTCATAATCCCTAGACATGTTGAAGAAGAAACCTATCATTTGGAGGTCAAAGTACTATATTTTACCTTGAGTTTTTGGCCCTTTTTAAGCTTAATCGCCCCCATGCCCACATGCAGAGGGGGATGAACCCTCTTCATCACTCCTTTCTTGGTTTTAGGGGAGCGATACTATCACTCCCTGCTCAGTTCTAGGGGGGCGATGAAGTGGTTGCAAACATTATGCCTTATTTTGAGAGGTTGTTTCCAGGAGATTTCAATTGGTTAAGGGGTTGGTTCAAACTACCCTATATTCAAGGTATGATCAATCTTGTTTGTTTAACCAAATCCTCACTTGATCAGATCCTATCCTCAAAATTATCATATGGTTGTTATGCCTCAATTCCTATATAATGGAAGTCATTCTTGGGTGAAGGAGGAGGATAACTTAGAGCACCATACTTATGACTTTGTGACATTCAAAGGGTTGGAAAGGAGAGCTTGGGGGAGATGCTGCAACATCAACATCAAGGTTGTAAATGCTTCACTATTTATTTATTTCCATATAATATATAACTTGGCTTATTCCCCTTATGCTTATGATGTTCACTATATGCATGTCTATTTTGTATAATTCGATATAGATAGATCTTTTCTGCTTAAGAATATATTGAAAGAATGAGGTATTACTTTGTTCCTTACAAGACTTCTTTTTCACCAAGAGCTTGGACATCAAGATCAAGGGTTGGAGCAATGAGGACAACCGATGGAAAAGAGGTATGTCATTTATCCTTCTCTTCTCATTCTGATTGTTGACATGTAGAATAGATTTAAGGGGAAATTAGTAAACCATTTGTTATCTTCTGTCTTGGATCAAAGGAGTCTTGATCCAAGGGGGGTTTCACCTGTCTGTCGGGGAAACTTTTCCACAATAGAAACTTGGCGACTCCGCTGAGGAAAATTTCTTTTTGACCTTTCCTTAGTGTTTTCTAGCCTTTTGAATTTTGGATTATTGCTTGATATTTTTCATTTGGATGCATCTTGTTTTAATTATCCCCTTCCCTCATCATCATTGGGAAGCTTACTGAGTCAAACATTTGACCCTTTCTCAGATCTAGGCAAAGTTTGTGTTTTTTCACCACTTTCCAAACTTCATCCCCCCTATAAGGGAGTATAGAGCGATGAAACCCTTATTATTCCTCTCTCTTAGTGTATTGGGGAGCGATGAAACCCTAATCATCTCTGTATTTGCAGTGTTACAGGGGTGATGATACTCTTTCTGAGTGGATTTTGACCCTACTTTGCCTCTTTTCTGTCAGTATTTTGTCTCATACTTGTACATCCAAGTCTTTGTTGCTTCATTAAGATTTATATTACTTTTTAAATTGAGTGATTGCTATTATTTTTTGTTACTTTTAAAATTTTCCTTCTCCTATCAATTTCTGCAAGTACGAGACCACTTTAGGTTAACTTGATCCTTTTGTTGAGTTTATGTCATTGTTGGTCTAATTCCTATTACCTTTATCATTTTTATTCTGAAACTTTTCACACTTCTTTGATTGCTTGATCCTTTTGTTGAGTCTATGTCATTGTTGGTCTAATTCCTATTACCTTTAGGAATTCATACCTCTATCATTTTGAATCTAAAACTTTTCAAACTTTGATTTTGCTTTCAAATCTATTTTATTGATTTAGGAATTTTGATATGTTGTTTTATGCCTCGTTTGATTGAGTTCTTATTTCTCTTTGTTTTGGCTAAACATCAATATTTCACAAGATTTAGGCATTCATTGGCATTATCACAACTCTTTCATTGATATCAATCTTTATTTGATTGGATTTAAAAGGTTTCAAAAGAGGCTTTCTCTTGATTTCCATTTTATTGGTTTTTTGCGAGCATTGAAAGCTTGAGTTTTTTGTTTGCAAGTAACAAGTGTTGAAGGCGTCATTATGATTGTATTCTTTTACTTCTTGTTATCTTAGTTGAGTGTTTTTTTCCTTCATCTTCTTTAGCTTTGGGATCCTTTTCAAGTGTCACTGAGCTCTTTCATTCTGATTGAAAGTGAAAGAAAAAGAAGGTTAAATTTTGCGTTTTTCATGTAATTTGAAAAGAAGGAAACAATTTTTTTTTTCATTCTATTTTCATAGGTTGAGTTTTTTGGTACACATTTTAAAGAGCTTGTCTTGTATTCTTTGGGATTTCAAGGACATTTATTTGATATTTTGGCATTTTTGTTCTCTCCATTTGTTAAAGGAAAACCAAAAGTTGCATGGTATTGGGTATTTATTTGCATTAAGAAGAAAAATAGCTCCTCTCCTTTCCTCAGATAGAATTCATCGAAAAAAAATATTTGCATTTCATTATTTCTACATGGTTTTGGAGTCGAGTCATAACAACATCAGTTTCATCTTCGTGCACCATATTGAGTAAGAAACATCCATTAAAAATTAACCAAGGTGATTCACCAAATCAATTAAACATCTTTTGTTTTATAGCACACCAACAATAGTATAAGAATATGGCCTTTGGATTAGGGAGAAGTGAGTAAACTATCCAAGGCTACTAAACGAGACCATAAACTACTAGAGATATAAAAATCCAGTAGTAGCAATTAATGTTAGTCGAGAAATCTCCTCTCACATAGGAGTCAAACATGAGGTCAAGTGAAGCGATTGGTTGAGATTTCCCCTCTTCCGTTCACCTAGTGTAACTATTGCAAGTTTGGGATTTTGAAGAGTGGAAAGTCCTCAGGGTGACACCACTTCTTCTTAGTTTTGGGTCGAGAATTTGTGTCTGGCATTCCCATGCCAATTTGCTAGTCTTGACTATCGACTCTACCCCCTAACCATTCATTGTGAATTGGTAAACATAGTAATCTCTCCTAGGATTCCGCACAAGTGACTGCAAGGGGGATTCCTCTTGCAAGGAAGGTTCCTTGTGGTACCTACAGAAAATGTTCAATCTCTGCTTCAACGAAATGGGAGGGTATTTTCCTGTGGGCTCTTACTTGTACCTTGGGGGATTGTTGCTTGAATGATATTGTAACTGTTACTCGTTTCTTTGTTGACGACCTCATCTATCGTCTCCAAAAGATCCTTACTTCCTTTATCTTTGTCATAATAGATTTGTTATCTTGCTCTTATCTTGTAGGGACTTTGGTAGTGTGTGCTCTTTGATGTTTAGCAGAACCTAGGTTGAATCCGCATCCATGGCAACAGTTCCTGAGGCTACCAACCAAGGGACCCCTTTTCACAGGGAAACTTATGCTTTTCCTTGTATTGGAAACGTTAGTCCTCCCTACATCTCTACATTGACTCTTCCCAATTTCACTGTGGGGTTACTAGTATGGTTTTTTTCCACTCCCATGGTCCCAAATTCCCTTGGTGCTTCCCAAACAAGTTCTCCACCTCAAGAACATCAACCTCCTATTGACCCTTTGCCTTCTTCACCCATCACATCTTCTTCCCTTTCTTCTTCCTCACCTGGTGAAAGCCTTGATGCTAGTAACAAGGAGGATAAGAAGAAGAAGAAAATGAATAACAAGAAGAAGAAAAATAAGCGAGGGGGCAATCAACCAACCACTGTCACGAGTGTTGATAATGTTGAAAAGCCTACCAACATAAGTCGCAAGCCCAAATTCCCTTGCAGGATTTGTAAGGGTGAACACCTTATTAAACATTTCCATGGTATTCCCAAGGTCTTAGAAGCGTGGTCCATGGGTTCTCAACAACTTGCGTCGCCATCCGCCACAAGTCCCGCTGGTGACAACTCATCGACTAGTGATCCTAAGGTTGGGAAAAAAAAGGGTAAAGTTAGGATTCCTTGCTGGTTATGTAGGGAAATTCACCTCACTTACCTTTTCCCTCATATGGATGAAGCTTCACAATTGTTGGAAGACATTTCTTTTTCTCAGAAACAACCTCCAACTACTTCCCATGAGTCCTCTCCCAACCAACCTTTGGTTTATGAAGTGGTTGGTCTAATTCAATCCTCTGTCGATCCCACTCTTCCCTTGGAGAGTGAAGTGGATACCACTTAGGTTTTTTTTCTTGTAACTTCATATTCCTCCGGACAAGGGGGAATTTCACACATTTTAACGAAACCCCCTCAAAGTAATGAGGTCATTTACTTTGATTGGAATAAGTTGGTGGAGCCTAGTATTCCTTCCTGCATGCCTTTCCAAATCATTGTGTATGTTTGAGATAATATCATACATCAAACTATTGTTGATGAAGGCACTTCTATTAGCATTCTATCCTCAACCACTTGGAAAGATTTGGTTTCCCCTTAGCTTGTGCCAGTTACCCATCATCTGTTGGATTTTAATAGAATATCCAAGGAGCCTTTAGGGATCCTTCCTCAACTTCCCTTCACCTTAGGAGGGAAAAATGTATGTATCAATGTTATGGTAGTCCAAGGTTCCTTGGAATTTAATTTACTCCTTGGGAAAGACTCTGCCTATCTATGAAAGTTGTCATGTCCATACTCT
This sequence comes from Picea engelmannii, assembly GCA_009831015.1. NCBI lineage: Eukaryota > Viridiplantae > Streptophyta > Pinopsida > Pinales > Pinaceae > Picea > Picea engelmannii. The sequence goes on from ML805545.1 coordinate 62,281, forward strand.
TTCGAGTGATGCATTTCCCTCATAATGGAAACATTATGACCATTGACCAAGTTTCGTTCGTTAGTCTTGATCTGACTGTCGACCATCCTACTTCCATGAATCTTCCTTATATGAAAGTGATATCCCTCTCACCACATGTTAATTATGTGCTATTATGTCCCATGCCTTCAACTGCTAATGAGAAGGATCCTCTCATTGAATACTTGACTTATTTAGACTCAGATCTGGTAGTTGACATGGTGAGCCCTTCAATGTGGGATTTGGAGCATGATATTTCCCCTGTTACCACTATTGAGTCTCTTGGCATACATTCTTTCCAGAGCATTGCTCTTCCATCTGATGAAGACCTCATGGAAGCCACGGTCAAGACACATGAGCATAGTTCGCTTTTTGTGTCAAGATCGTTAAAAAATGAAACAAATAACCATGATCATAGTTCACTTTCTGTGTCAAGAACGTTAAAAAATGAAACAGATAACTATGAGCATAGTTCACTTTCTATTTCAATCTCATTAAAAAATGAAACAAATAACCACGAGCATAATTCATTTTCCATGTCAAGCTCATTAAAAAATGAAACAGACCCCCCTCTAATTGAGTTGAGTCTTCCACTAGATCTAGCACCTAGAGCTTCATTTCCTCTGTCTGTGTCATTTGATCCTCTTTCTTCCTTCCTCTCTGGTGAACCTATTCCTATTAGTAGCCAGGAATCTAATTGGGTGCAGAAGAAGAGTTGATGAATGAAACGAATCTCGAGGGGCATGTCTCCAGCCTCTAGAAATCATGCTAGAGTTAAGCCGCTAGCTTTTGCCGATCATGCTGAGGGAAAAGTACCAACCTTTGTACATCATGTTGCGAAAAAAACCACCAATGGGTATCAATCAAAGTACCAACCTCTGGACATCACGTTGAGAAGAAACCCATCAATGGATATCATTCTGAGCATAGTTCATTTTCAGTTTCAAGCTCGTTAAAAAATTAAACGAACTCTGATCATAGTTCATTTTCGGTTTCAAACTCGTTTAAAAATGAAAACAACCCCGAGAAAAGTTTCATTCTCTATTTCAAGCTCGTTAAAAAATGAAGCAAACACTCGAGCATAGTTCATTCTCTGTTTCAAGCTCATTAAAAAATGAAGCAGACATCTAGATGAGCTCAATCTTTTTTATTTTTCATGCTCATAAATACATGAGAATAATTTACCGAGTATACTTTTATTAATTTTTCGATCTCGTAAAAACTATACGAAAAATGAACTCTTTGGAGTCTCCTTTAAGCTCTTTTCAGACTCTTTAAACATGAAAATATTGCCGAGCAAGCTTGTTTCCTTTCACACTCATTAAAAGGATTTGAAAGGGAGTCTATTTAGTGTAAGTTTACCCTTTTTCGGACCAAACGGTCTAATTACGAAAAAGGAATACTCTAGTCAACTTTGGCTAGAAGAGTTCAACCTTGTATTGTTTTATACTTTTTCGGGCTCGGGGGACTAAATTTACGAAAAAGAACAATGCTAGAGTCTTCTTTAAGTTATTTTAAGACTCTCTAAACATGAAAAGACCTTTGATTTTATCCTCTATGGGCTCGTAAAATTATACATTGAAGGACCCACATGGGACCAAACCTCTTCTTCTTCAGGTTCGTTAAACATGTGATGAGGGACTTATCGAAGATGAGCTATATTGACCATTTTTTATCCTCCTCAAGCTCGTTAAAAAAAAAGAGGTACTTTCCATTCACGGCGAGGGAAAATTTGAGGGAAGTGGGGTTTTTTGAAAAGCATTATGGTATTTGTTTGTTGTTTCCCTTGAACATGGCACCCATTTGCGTCTTGTCTTACATTTGGGTAAATTGCTTGTCTCTGAGTCATACCGATCCTATGAGTCATTATACTCCTTCGAACCACTCGAAGAGTGCCCCAATTATCGTCACACTATGTTTTGGTCTATATCTCATCCAGTCAATGCTGCCAAGTCATTTGTCATGCCTCACAATGTTCAAGGGAAGTTTCAGCCCAAATCAACCACTCTGCAATATTACCAACTTTCATCCTCGTGTCAGTTTATGCTCATTTGATCTATCATCTTACAACACTTTCCTGTGTCAATTTCGTATCGATGAGGGGGACACATCATGGCCTTCCTTCGATGAGTCTGTTCCTGTGGACTTCAACACATTATCCAAGAAATAGACTTAGAAACCAATAAGTACCTTGGAACCTGCATGCCCCAATGGAAGGTCTTCTCACTTTTGAGAATAGGTTCACATCATTGGCCTATGATTGAATGATTTCATGAATGTTCGACTTCAACCCATTTATTCACATTCGCTGGAATGTACTAGGGTACCTTGGGAGTCATTTTCATCATTGGTGATTTCCCTCGCACTTGTTTATGGTATACATCAATGAATGGTAATCAAGTGGTTTATACCATGTTTGACATCAACACATCTATTCACGTGGCTAGAATAGTACCATTTTGGGATTGAGATGAAGACCCTGGGAACCCCTTAGGCACCTATCTCTGTTACGTGCCTCACCTAGGTTGCGATGGAGATTATTTGAGTACTTCAAAAGATTCCAGTATGACCATCATGATGGCGATCTCATTGATGTCAATGCTATCACATAGATCCACTTTGTATTGGTTAGTGGCTATGTTTTTGTCATATCTTAGCTCCAATGTGTATTCTTTTGTGGCTATGACCTGATTGCATCATGGAAGGTATGTATCCACATTGTATCTTTGGTGGCCATATCCTTAGTTAATGCTTTCATGCATCAACAATGCATTGGTCGATGGCCATGCTTTGAGTCAGTTTATTCCAAGAATGGGTATGCCTACCTCAAAGATGATACATATATACTGTTTGATGTTTGTTTGCAGCTTATGCCCAACTCTCCTATTCCAACACCCTTACATACATGTTTTTGTAAAGTGTTTCGACCATCAACTTTTATTCTGACCTCACACTTTAGGGGGCATTTGTTACATACCTATTTGTCGTACTACCAAGTGTCACACTTAAGCATTGCACTTTATCAAGTATCACAATTTCATCACCATGTGGAAGTGTTTGTCATAATCCCTAGACATGTTGAAGAAGAAACCTATCATTTGGAGGTCGAAGTAGTATCTTTTACCTTGAGTTTTTGGCCCTTTTTGAGCTTCATCGCTCCCCTGCCCACATGTAGAGGGGGATGAACCCTCTTCATTGCTCCCCTGCCCACATGAAAGGGGGGATGAACCCTCTTCCTCGCTCCTTGTTGTCTTTTAGGAGAGTGATACTATCGCCCCTTCCTCAGTTATGGGGGGGCAATGAAGTGGTTACGACCATTATGCCTTATTTTGAGAGGTTGTTTCTAAGAGATTTTAGTTGGCTAAGGGATCGGTTCAAGATACCCTCTATTCAAGGCAAGGTCAATCTTGTATGTTCATCCAAAACATCACTTGATCAAATTCTCTCAAAATTATCATATGGTTGTTATGCCTCAATTCCTATATAATGGAGGCCATTCTTGGGTGAAGGAGGAGGAGAACTTAGAACACCATACTTACTATTTTGTGACATCAACATCAAGGTTGTAAATGCTTCACTATTTATTGCTTTCTAGATAATATATAACATGTCCTATTCCCCTTATGCTTATGATGTTCACTATATGCATGTATATTTTGTCTAATTCAATATAGATAGATCTATTCTGCTTAAAAATATATTGGAAGAAGGAGGCATTGCTTTGTTCCTTGCTTGACTTCTCCTTCATTGAGATCTTGGACATCAAGATCAAGGGATGGAGTAGTGAGGACAACCAACTAAAAAGAGGTAAGTCATCTATCCTTCTCTTCTCATTCTGATTGTTAACATGTAGAATAGATTTAAGGGGAAAATAATAAACCATTTTTTATCTTCTGTCTTGGATCAAGAAGTCTTGTTCCAAGGGGGGTTTCACCTATCTTCAAGGGGAAATTTTCCACATCAGAAGAGCCCCTTACAAAATGGGCATCTTCCCTCTTTTATACAATAATTTGTAACTGATGAGTGATTCTTTGTATTCCTCTCAAAGAAGATATTACAAAACTGTCCAGTTTCCTTTTTCCTAGTGACAAGTGTACAATAAAGACAAAATTGAAGTTGGTTGAGAAAAATAAAAAATAAGAGATAGGTAATAACAGTTTTTGATTGTTATTTTGTATCTATTCAAGAACTCTTATCCCTGAGGTATTCTATCCACACCTTTATCTGATCATACAAATATCTGATTCTTTAGTAAGCTAGTTTTTACAGTGCTACATTATGCATAGCTATGCTATCTTTGAGTTTGCTCATATATTTTAACAATGTTGCCATGAAGTCTTGTATCATGGTATGCAATTTGATAAGTTGTAGGAGATGTTGCTCTATCAGATAGATAATAATTGTGGTGGCTGCTTCAACAACTGATCTTCTATGATTTGTACTATCTTGCACCTTGTCTACTAGTTATTCCATGACCATATTTTTACCAAGCTCATCTAATTGAGGTAGTCGATTACCTTTAATTAACTCCTTCACAACCTTGTGTATTTTTTAGCATACTGCCATTGATTTGATGACCTCTTTATCTTCTCTTTACACAGATTGTTGGAAATGGTCTAGTGAATACATATATGTCTTTCTCTCTGAGGCTGATGGTCAATATAACTCAGCTAGTGCATCAAGATTCTCTGCAATCCATTTGTCAATACCACTGATGCCTTCTCGGATCGTGTTGAATTGAGTGAGTTTTCTTGTATTTGAGTATATTTATCTATGATTATGGTAGATTCTTGTTGGAAGAGGTGTAAGTGAGCATACATATCTATAATGGCCTCTTCCAGTTATTTCCTAACTTTCTCAACACTGGCTTTGAAATTCTACATACTACTTTCTTCAAATTTTACTTGCTAGAGTCTTTCTTCCAGTTCCCTGATTCTTTCCTCTTTCTCTTGATTTTGTTGGCACAATGTAAGAAACCCAAACCACTAAGTACCTTTTTAAGGGATGGGGTATTAAAATTTTTCTTTTCCTCAATCATCTCAAAATATCTTCTCGAGGGCACCATCATCTTCTGCTTGTCAAGAGCTTTCGAACGACTATGCTTAGGCTCCAATCCGAGCTCTGGATTAAGAATTACATCCTTTCAAAGTTTCAGGGTTATCTTCTACCATTCCACCTAAATTCCATGTGGCATCCACATGGATTCTTGTCACACGTGCCTCCTGATGTGGCACTAATGTAGCACAAATGTGGCAGCTGATGTGACAACTACCACCTATCTCAACGATTACCGTCCAAATTTTCTCCTAGGTCAATGAACCTGATCTGTTTAGCGTTATGCATTGTCAGAGTCTCCCCCTCGGAGTGTGTTCTCTTTTGGATTTCCTGCACACTCTGATGGCCTTAGTTCGATGACATAGAGTTCACCAAATCTAATGGTCATGCGTCTCGGTAATCGATGAAACATATAGTTTCAGAGCCGTTAACCTACTCGATGGTTAACATGCCTTCCTTATTTCTTTCAGACTCATGCCAATGGATCCCACAACAGATCAGACAGTTGTCCTATGTCATGACCACATCTGATCAACGACCCAGATCCATCCTTAGGTTTCCCCAATGGATGGATGAGAATTACCATTTTCTTTCTCTAATCAAAGGCTAGGATTAGATCCTACCCTCTCACAGATATATGGCCCAGAACTCCTCCGACCAATATCGAACATAGGGCACAACATCCACATGAAATGTGGATCTATTCATGACACGACATGTGAACTGACATGGTTGTATACATTATCACTGAGTAAAAAGGTTCATCCATCTGGGTACTAACACATGTCTGCTTCTAACGCCATTCTTACTCCTTCATCCATCAAGACCTATCAAAATCTACGGTTGAGATTTAATCTTGCTGGTTCCGAAATCAATGACCCTCAATCACTCTTGAAATCTCCAATCGGAGTGTAAATTTCGTCAGTACCAAGACTCTCTCCGAATGGTAACCCTATAATGGACAGCTGAGATCTATCATCTGATAGATCCAGGGGCTAGGAATTAGCCACCTGCACCAAAGAATAACACTGTCAGGACCCATGCTTGATCCTGTCTACAATTACGGGCTACCACATGTTCTTTATTAGACATACTGACATCCCTCGTCATTATGACATCACTCCCCTTAACCTCGCATACGTGGAGTCCTACTTGGCAGTCAAGATGGTACCTAGGACACGTGGCCCTACCACTTCCTGCCGCCTGGCAAGACACGTGGAACTCATACCATATCATGAACTCTCCTCTCAAAGGCCCCAAATGCCATGACATGTGGCACAACCATCACACGACACGTGGACCAACCACCACGTGACACATCATCAATGAGCCTAAGGTTCTCCACTTAGACATTGACACCTGTTTACTACGCATTGGCTAGGATTACGTCCTTGACACATGTCCTCTTCTGCTCGTAGGCTTACCACCAAAATAAACAACTAGGATTAGGTCGTTCCTTCCCACCGATAGAGCATCTAGATCGTCCCTTAGAGTGCCTCCCGTAGGAGTCCAACCACCTTGGTTTGAATGGCCAAGGTCACTCTCTGACTGAATCAATGAACCTGGTTTACTCTCGGAGTTCCTCCTTTCAGAGTGCATCCTCTCATAGATACTCCAAATAGTACCACTCTGAAGAAAGGTCAAGATGTTTCAACCTTTCAGATTTGACAACTAATATTTAAGGGCCTTCATGCCTTACGAGGCCCATTCTCATCCGTTAACCAATTATATATCGACACGTGTCCACTTTTGTGACAGGCTAGTAGCTGTGTTGACACTCTTTGCCAACATGACGTCATGTTCCCTCCTTATCCCGCTTACACAGACTCTCAACGATCAACATTGGAGGTTTCTGCAGATATTATACTGATCAACAGACTGGATCATTGCTCGGAGTCTCCTCCATGGAGTCACACTACAACCCAGTGTTGAAACACTCTAATGGCTCATTCTCGATCAACATATAGGATTTTCTGTATCTTCCTCTGATAGATCCAATGCTCGATAATGTCCTTGATCCTCGGTAATCCCTCAAGCATGAGGGACTCCGATTAACGATTGCAATGACTCTAGGTCTTCTAAGTTGTTTGACTTTGACGTTAACCACCACCTATGATCAGACGATCCAAAATCTACCTTCGTTGACCTCCGATAAATAAACGGTCCTTATTGGTTCTGGGTGCATTCTCTCCAAGAATCTTAGTCTACCCCAATGGAGGGTCGAGATTTACTCGCCGCACCGATCCAACGAATGCGATTCCTTAGAGATTAAAACAAGGGTTAATGCAGGTTAATAGTCTAAATATGGACAAAGACATTTTTCGAGGATTTCTTCAAGGGTTTTCATTGACTACTAGCCCAAAGTAGAGATTCTCTACTCAGGGATCCTTCCATTTAGGTCCACGCTTACATTAGTGCAAAGGCCTATAGGTGCATCAAGATTTCATTCCACTAAACAAGCTTACATAACATAATGGACTTGCGAATAACATAAGGATTTATCTCAACTACACAAACATATTTATCCATGAAAGAATTCACAAGAAACAAACATTTTTATTGTCCCAAAACTACTCAAGTACACAGACTTTCCGAGAAATAACCAGTCCATACATCAAGAAAACATACACATCCATGGATATAATCATAGGCACCATTCTATTCATTTGACTCAGTACCAGGAGCACAAGGATTACTTATCTATTCAATGATGAAATTAACCAACTAACTGGCTATGGGTGTTTGCCTTTCCACCCAACCATAGGCTCAGAATGCTCAGTCACTTCGGCAGTAGACCACCCTATGCCAAGCCATGATACCACCAAGGAATTCTTCCTCATGCTTAAAAGATAATAAGGTAAGGATTACCTCATAGCCACCTAGCCTAGGCCTCATTGAGGTTTATCATATGCCCTCCCAACGTCAAGATTGCGACCTCTCAATTAAGATTGGGGACCTCGACTCTCAGACCAATCCTGCAACCCAAAATCTCTTGTTCTAAGACTTGGATCCATTTCCCGCTTGGGCTCTCTCTCTCTTTTTTCTTTGTTGTCCTCGTCTATTTCCTGCATGCATTCCCCACACAGGAAGGTTCTCGACTGTCCTCTTCCTTAGGTTAGAAGGAACCCATGGGGTCAAACTGGGCTTGCAGATATTGGTACCATATTGTACCTGTGTGTGACAATTTCTGCTATCCTTACCTGATCCCCCATACCTTGATCCATTTGGGGTAGTTGGTTGTTCAACTACCATCCTCCCTCATTAACTGATTTGCCTCGAAATCAAGATAGAAGGGAAATTAACTTATTATTTCTAATTCAAATATTTTAGCAAGGAAACTTGAGTCATCTTAGCATGATGAATCACCCTTCTAGGTTTCTTCACTCTTCCCTGTAGTGTTATTGTGGTCAATACTCAAGTATTCATCCCCCACAGTCAACTATTGGAGGTCATAATTAAACAATAATACAATTACATTGTTTGCATGCCATGGCATGGAAATCATTAAACATGATTAATTACAAGCTGGGGGAAACAAAGGTATTACACACAACCTCCTAATATTGTCTTCATTGGCGCTCATGAATGAGGTGCCAGCTGTAGCGATAGCTATGGAACTTTCCCTAACATCCCCTGTTATGGGAACTTGTGTAAGGACCAAGATTGGCATCCCTTGAGTTGTTGGCACTTTCTTTATTTTTTCTTGCATGATCTTTCTAGTCTTGTTGTCATAAGTGAAGCTTCTCAATTTTGGGACCTCACTTGGCTGAAATAGAGCCCAAAAATCCAGTCCTAGACTATTGAATGGTGCCTCTGTGCTGGTGTTTGTTGTTGACACTTCTAGGATATCGATATCCATTGGTCAAGTGTCATCATTTCTTATCTCGACATCTTTCCTATGCCTTTCTTCTTCAACTATCTTATCAGTTGCCTCCTTGGCTACTACCTTTTCTGCTGCTTCTCTTACTTCTGCCGCTACCTTTTCTGTTGCCTCTTTTCTCTCGATATCCTTTTGTGTTGTTGCTTTTGCTTCTACCTCAGCCTTGGATTTCTCTTCTTCAAGCTTTCACTTTTTCTTGGCAACATCATTCTTTTTCTCGTAAACTTTTTCTTTGCCTCTTCTTTTCTTATCTGCTGATGTTTCTTCTTCTCCTTCTGTCGATCGTGAGTGTACATAGGTAGAGGTGGGGGATAAACTTCCTGATGCTCATTCTGATGCTTTTTTTTAGGCTTCTTCTTTTTCTCTTTCTTCATCTGCAATCCTCCCTATAGGCTGACCTCATCTTTAGAAGATAACATCATCATAGGTTCATGCATTTCGATGCACTTGTTCTTCATCCCAGATATTTGTCATGTATTCCCAAGGCAACCCTACTTTATTGAAATGGTCTTTTACGACTCCTTTAGGGTCATTTCTTCTAAATATTTCCTCTCCAAAATGATATGATAGAAATATATTTACTTTATCCTGTGCTTGCTTGGTGTTGGAGAATGAGTAGATCCCAATATATAGCAGAAGTGGTGGCCATATTGGTTTCTTTTCTCAGTAGAGCATTCCTGCTACCCCATATGTTATTGTCTGATATGATACTTCTTGGAGTACCAGTTTATTTGGTATGAAACGAGGGAGAAGATGGGGGGGGTTTAGTGGCACTGTACACTCTAATATAGGTACCATTATCCATAAGGTACCAATCCCCAATCCTCTTTATGTCCACAATTGATTTTTCAGTCATACATGGGGTTGTTGTGCATAATATAAGTTCATACAATGGTTCTAGAAAATGTTCACAGATCTTCTGATATTCTATTTTGTATTTGTGCTCCCAGAGCACTTTATAGTAAACATGAATGGGCTCGTCTGAGGGTTTCCATTTCCATCCCATGTTCAGGTACTGGTGGGTGATGCACATGATATCTAAGAGGTAGGAGGACATGTGGAATCTTGGAAAAATTCTCGACTAAGATTTTACCACAGTAGGTATGGCGACCGTCAGGTTGGCTAACAAGATGTCATCTAAATTGAAGGACAATATTTCATCTACGCAGTAATAAATTAGTGGCATGTAAGACAAGGGGAAATGGGTAGCATCTGGTTCCCCACATAACCTACACAACATTTCCACCATATATTGATAAGGCTTCCTTAAAGTGCTTGTGGGGTAGCCTCCCTTGCGTCTATGATTGAACTGCTTGTCTTCCTTGTACCATCCAGAGAACAATTCTTTGGGTGTGTATTCAAACTCATCAAGGATTTTATTTTCTAGTGTTTTAATCCCCTTCATAATGTGATAACATCTTTTCTAGGTATTCTAGTTGAAATGATTCTATGGGTTCTTTCTCGGTGTTAAATACATATCTATCTTTCAAATCTATATTTTTTAGGATCCGGGTGATGGAATCTGCACAAGGAAATATAGCTGCACGGGATTCTACCCTGAATATTCCATATTTTCTGATGTTTATGGATATTTTTAATTCATCCCGATCCTCGGTGTTAGTGGAGAAGTTTTTCTTTTCGAACATCTAGTATACATTTCCCCATCTAAGTGTTTCTCCTTCCTTCTCTAGAAGTCCAAAGGTGTCATCGTACATAGCTCCAACCACTTCTGGTTCATCTTCAGCTTGTTGGGCACTGGCAGAGGCCTTGGTGTTTGGTGCTTTACCTGTTGCCCTTTTCTTAGGAGACATGTCTGAACCTGTCAAGACAACATATGATCAATATAAATGTAAGATCATAATGACATCAAAACTTATCTAGTCTACTTAAGTATAGGAAGATTCACTCGAGATGATGCTGGGTGGAAGGTCATCATCTTAAGAGGATAAGATAATAGCAGGCATGGTGAGAAATCTCGTGAATATTGGGGAGGAAAATGAATCAAAACATGCTTAGAAGGTAAATTCAGAGGGTTTGATGTTAACTCCTCCGATGTAAATCGAAGGAGTTGTTAAGAGGTTCTCTGATAACTATCAGTGTATTTGACGTTAAAGACTCTGATGACCATCAACACATTTGGATCGTTTATTTGTGAGGATGATATTAAATCCTACAACCGTGTCAGAGGAGTTTTCATGAAATACTCCGATGACTTATGTAAATCAGGGAAGTTGAGTCCATATTTCCCGCAGTTAATCAGAGATGTTAATCCTAAATCTTTCGATGGTCAAAAAGGGAGGGAGGTTTTTGATTGGGGAGAAACGTTTATGTGGCAACCCTTTGAAGACATGGAAATTGTTTCACACTAAGTTTCATTGTGAGGTTTAACTCAAGCCGAAATCAAAATATTCAGTCAAGGGGATTTGGAACTTGAGATTATAGATGACCTATTGATTTATTTTGTGACAAAGCTTCAGAGTTTGGGAAAAAATGGTTTAGGGCTATGGAAATGGAGGCATCATTGGTGTCTTTTGGCATCACAATGTCGTGGAGAGATATGATTGTTAGAAGGATATGTATTAGGGAGAAAAGGGACACTAGAAAGGATCGAAAGCATTTGTGGGATAACAAGCAGAGGGGAAAAAGGTTTTATGGGGTTTTTCAACAATGTTCAATTGTTTAAAAACAACACGAAAACCCTAACCCTAGAAAAATTAGAGATTGAGCGCTAGGGAATACCTATTACTTTTGCTTGACACATGGAATAAGGAGGTTGGTTGAGAGAAAGGGGTGAAGAACCTTGATTGATTTTGCATTGGCTTACTTCCTTATCCTCAATATTTCATAAAATTATGAGGGCCGAGGATGAGGGTTATTTATAAATTTAGGAGGTTTTGCAATAAATGTGGTTAGGTGAATCTTTGAAGTTGGAAAAGTTGGAGGTAAGTATTTCGATGCACATCGAGGGACTTAGTGGAAAGTCCTCCAATTTGCATCGAAGGAATTAGAATGAAAGGTTCCAAAGTGAAATCAGGGATGACAGAGACAACTCCTTTGATGTAATTGGAGGAGTTGACGCTAACTCCTCCAATTCCATCGAATAATTTATAAGCAATTCAGGCGATGCAATTTTACTTGGAGGGAAAAACAAGAACTCTCTAAATCCTATCGAGAGAGTTGGGAGGAACTCCTTCAAAGTACATCAAAGGAGTTGAAGATAACTCCTCCGATGTACATCGAAGGAGTTTCAATCAACTTTGCTGAAAATCCAAAGGACACAAACTTAAAAAGAAATTCTAAGTGCTTCAATTATGAGGGATGTGAACTTAGGGAAGGTAAGACTCGAGGAAAACAATTTTTAAGAGCAAGATGAGGAAACTTCTGCAAAAGTTTCTCGAAATAGGAAAACACAAGGGTCCCCATTTTCTCGAGAGGATTTTACACATAAATTACAAGGAAATGGAGGTTTGTAGTGCTTGGCACAACAAACAGTGACACACTAGGCGAAGCCTTGAATCTATGTAATATGGTATCCACACATATTTCTAGGGAAGGGTGTGTTATCATGCACATCCCAAGAGAGAAAGAATAGGTCCCATAACCCATATTTTAATGAGAAAAAGTTTGGATGATACAAAGAAGATATTAGGACCATACCTCAGACTAGATTATGTTTCATTTATTTCTTGTTCATATAATAAATGATCATAAGGAAAGGCATAAGGAGTATTACGGAGAAAGAAACATCATGAATGATGAAAATTCAAGTTATGGTGCATTTCTCTGAGCTTTCTATGTTGCTAGCAAGCGTCCATAGCCCCAATGGAGTCACCTCGGTGTCACAAGCCTTGCTTCACTGACAACGAGCGTCCATAGCCCCGATGAAGATACTTGCATGTCCCATGTGATCTAGAATGCCTTTCCCAAAGAATTTAACTTTTTATAAAATTTGATTCTCTTGTGTTTAGAGAGAGGTGGATGGGGGGATTCCAATTCTCCTTTAAAGGCACTAGGGATGACACATGTGATAGTGAGATTTGCTAACTTGATTATAGATGAACGAACTCCATGAGTAACAGTATCTGGAATATTACAGACGTCTCTCCCAAATAATTTCATTTTAGTTCGCACAATACAAATATTTGTTCTTAGATAAGGTCCTTGGTTCCTTGCTTCATTGCACTGTTCTTGTATTCTGATGAGGTATGTTCCTCTACTAGATCTGACGTGGGGTAGTGCATGAAACAACAATGTGATTAAGATGGGATGTGTTTGGAAGACATGTCATAGAGTTATTAGGCTATTGACACAAAATGTGATACGATCTAGAAGAATAACCGAGACTAAGTTACCAAAGATTTGAGAAACTCAAGGGGGTAGTTTTTTAAAGAAGGAAACAAAATATCTGAAAATTGAACAAGCTAGAAAATGTTGAAAAATAAACAGAAAACAAAGTTGAAGCTGAGTAGGAAATAAAAAGTGAAAATCATACTTTTATTTATGTACAAAGGAGGAGCTTCCACAAAGGATAGATGATGTAGTGCTTGAGAATCTGGCCATTAACGGGGAGGGGGTCAACTTCCCCTTGAAGATTTTATAGCCGATAAGTATCTTGGCCAATCTTCTCCTTGATAACATAGGTCCCAAGCCATAATTGTTGGAATTTCGAATGCTTCCGTTTATCTTCATGTGGCTTGTCCCACTTGAGGACTAAATCCCCAACTTGGAATTCTTTCTCACTAGTAGATTTCTTATCAAACCAACGTTTATTGATATGTTGAAGAGTCTCAAACTTTCCTTTAGCTTTGGCACAATTTTCTTCTAATTTCAACAAGGTATTGATATGTCATTGAATGATGGGACTTTCTCTTCCTCGAGACTGTTGGGTGAATTGTAGGGAAGGAAGGTAGATATTTGAGGGTAAAACAACTTCTTTCCCACAAACAAGGAAATATGGGGAAGTCCCTATAGAGGCCTCAGGAGTGATGTGATCATCCTAGAGGGCGTTTGATAGAGAATTGTGCCAATTTCTCTGGTGATCAACTACAACTCATTTGAGAATCCATATTAGGTTCTTGTTTGTAGATTCAACCAAGCCCTTACCCTAAGGATAATAGTTGGCTGAGTGCTTCAAAATAATTCCCTTTTCCAAGGAAAACTCATATAAATTCAAAGATGAAAAACAAGTTGTGTTATCAAACACCAGAGAGTTAGGAACTCCAAACCTCATAATAATGTATTGTTCAAGAAAATTAATCACTACCTCTTCATTCAATTTGATCAACAATATTTCTTCAATCCTACGTGTAAAATAATCGGTAGCGGTTAGGATATACCTGTTTTTCTTGGAGGAATGGGGATTAATCTCACCAATGATGTCTAATCCCCACTGTTTGAAGGGTTCTTCAACAACAATGGGATGGAACAAGATATCAACTTTATACTCTCTTTCTGCAACTTTATGGCATGCTTCACAACTTCGTGAATATGAATGGGCATCTATGAACAATGTGGGCCAGTAGTATCCAACTCTTAATACCCTATGAGCTGTCATGTCTCTTGAAAAATGGCCTCCTGCTGGTCCATGATGCATGTCATTAAGGAATTTATGACTGTCTTGTTTTTTGAGGCAAATGAGTAGCACTCCATCATAGTTATTTTGAAACAAAATGCCATGTACCAGTTGATATTGTGGAGATTTCAATATGAGTGCTCTTTTCATGCCATGTACCCTTCGACAACTAGGATGTAAGGGACCCGTTGTGTATACATCATTGGTTCTTCTTGCCATCCGTCCTCTTATTGATCTTCATCATTGGTATCCCGCGTCACCAATTTACAAAGGCCTTGACCTTTAACAATGTTGGCTAGTTTAAAATCCAAGTCATATTCTTGTAAGGCCATCATCCAATTACCTCGTTTCTGTCCCAACTCTCTTTGGATGAAAAGAGATATGACCTCTGGGCGAGGGATGATAAATTTTGTGTGACTCTTCAAAATGTAAGGTCTAAACAGTTTGATTGCTTTATGGATAAAAAAACATTTCTTATCCACCGGTGGATAGTTCAACTCAACACCTTGTATTCCAGTGCTCATGAATGCAACGTGATATTCGTTTCCTTGCTCATCCTTTTGTGTGAGCACTGCTGCACGGGAATGACTAGACACAAAGGTGCAGAGTAAGAAGTCCTTGGTGAAATATGGACATCGTAGAGATGGGGCAACAACTATGGAAGATTTGATATTCTCGAATGCTTCCTTCTCCACTGGTGTCCATTTAAATTGAACATCCTTCTTAATCATTCTTTGAAGTGGTTTAGCAATTTCAACAAATTCTGGAAAAAATCTCCTTACAAAATTGATTTTTCCAAAAAAGAATTACATTGATTTCTTACTGTGCGGTGGAGGGATTTGCAGAATGGCTCTTGTCCTTTCTGGGTCCACCGAAATTCCATATTTGGAAATTACATTCCCCAGTAGTATTCCTTCTGAAACAAAAAAAACAAAGTCTTCTTGGGATTCAATGAGATCCCATACTTCATCATTCAAATATCTGTTTCAAATGTCTTGGGTGATCTTCCCTCTTCTTCGAATAAACAATGAGATCGTTGAGATAAACCACCACTCTTTGGTCGATTAACCCTTTGAAAGCGGTATCCATTGCCCTTTTAAAGGTAGCGTCTGCATTAATCAAATCAAAGGGAATTCTCGTGTATGCGTACATCCCCACTTGGTTCAGAACATGGTTTTTAATCGGTCAGGTTCTTCCATAAGAACTTGCTTGTATCCTAAGAACCCATCTAGTAAAGAAAATAGCTCAGAGCTGGAGATGAGTTGCAAGATATGCTCCATAGGGGGGACAAGATAGTTGTCTTTGCCGGAAGTTCGATTCAGGTTCCATAAATCTATACATATTTTGATTTCTCCCGACTTCTTCCTAACGAGCACCATGTTAGATACACAAGTTGACTGTGAACTTTAAAAATGATTCATGCATCTAGCAGTTTCTTCAATTCCTTTTGGATAAGAGGTTCGAGAGTTGGGTGTATCTTTTTGAGCTTTTGCTGGAATGACTTGAAACCTTCTTTAATGGGAATCACATGTTGTATTATATGGGTATCATAAGTTTTCAAATCGTCATAAGTCTAATAAAAAACATCTCGATATCTCTTAAACAACTATGTGAATATGTGTTTTCCTACCTTTGAACAATAGGTGCCCAGATTGACATACTTGGGTTGTTTAGATGTTCCTAGATTGACTAGAAAGTGCATCATGGTCAAAATGTTGGTTTTGAGGTTGGAAAGTGTTCTAAAATTAGATTGTAGATTGAATAATTTCTCAAGAGTTAGAACATTCTTCGTGACGTAGTTTTCTTTTACTTTGTTTGCCTCATTCCGATAAATCTGCAGTTCTTGCTGATGGGATTCATCATCAATCACTGCATCTTGGAAAGTGTCTGAAATGGTGAGAAAGTTGATAATTTGAACATCATTATTTAATACTTGCGAGGTGGTTATGTTGTTTGGTATTGAGGGTTTGAAAATCATTTCAACCAAAAAACCATCATCAGGAGGTATGAACCTAGATGTTGCGTTGGCCAATATATCCACATCTCTATTTTGATAAAGAGGTATAGACATGATGTTAAATTTGTCGAAAGAGTAGAGAAGATTCCATACCTCTTGCTGATATGCTTTGAGATGCAGTGACAAACAATGAATGGTATTTCTTACCTGTCAGATGATTATTTATGAATCGCCAAACACCTTGAGGTATTTCACCTTGAGATCAATGGCCCTTTTCAGATCTTGGACTAAGGCTTCATATTATACAGTGTTATTGGTGCATTCAAATTCTAAGTGGTAGGATATGAGTGTCTTTCACTGTTTAGGATCAATCAACACACATCCTGCTCTGACTCCTTCTTGTGTCTTAGAGCCATCAAAGAACATAGACAACATGTAAGAAATTTTTGTTTTGTTAATTGAGCTAAAACCTAAGTTATTTAATATGTTAAAAGCACTATTATTTGTTCTCATAAAGAGTTCAAATTGTAAATATGGTTGTACTTCAGATGTCTACGCTTCATAACAACCGTCAGTCTCAAAGAAATAATTACCCAAGAAAAAATGTGCAAAACTAATAGGTTCATTCTAACCTTCCAATTCTGTCACCGTGTGTTTCATGTGAGCTTCGCTGTTTACCTGAATTTGATTTTCTTTACCATTATACGGAAGCCACAAGTGGGACCAATCAATAGAAAAGTAACCTTGAATTTTGGCTGACCAATCCCTGCTCAATAGCAAACAATAACTTTTTGGTATGTCAAAAACAACTATATCTATAGTTTGATGCACTCTAGGATCAAATGAAATCCTAATTAAGATGTGTAATACCCCAAGGCTGAGCCCCCGCTAAATCGTAATTGTGTTTATAGGATGGTGAACCAAGTGTTTATAAGATGGGAGTATTATGTGAATATTAGGCCGGAGAGCCTAGATGCTAAGGCCAATGAGCCTATTTTTGTATATGTAAATACTCAAATCATTAATATAAATACATCACTGCGTGTGGACCGACCATGAAGAAAGAGTTATGGGGGACTAATCTCCACTAGGTAGGGAAAGGGAAGGGACTAAGAGGCTATAAAAAGGGATAAGCTAGAGGGCTTATCTCTAAGGAATAATATTATATTATTATTTCCTAAAGACTAAAGTTTGGGAAATAACTGAAGTTATCCTAAGTTCCCGTGGGAAGGGGAACAAATGATAAGTGGAGCTCATGCAACTTCATGAAGACATGTGTCCAATTTGGGACATGTAGTTTTATGTGGGGAAATCAATTTGTTGGGGGTTATCTCTACCATTATTTCCACGCTCCCCATTCACACACGCACTGGGTATTTCTCTCCATGTTTGAACCTCCTCCATCATTGACCTTTGTAACTTGCACGCACCTGTACTTGCTTGAGTCGTACCTCGCCGTAACGGTTGGCTGTTTCTTCCATCATCTGTGTCACACCCAAGTTCTGTTGCTACCATCATCTTTGACATACCCAAGTTCTATTGCTGCCATCACCCTTACCTTTTTGAGTTACGAGCAAGACAGAAGAAGCAGGTTTTCAGGCCTGTGGGTTTGAAGAAGGAGGTTGTTAGGCCTATGAGAAACTCTCTCCAGGTGAGAGAGCTTGTTGGGGAAGTGATTTTCCCAGAGGGAGCCTCACGGCAATTGTACTTTTCTAAGACTTCCTGTTCGACCTATTGCTGAAGCCCTAGAAGGGGAGTGGGGCAACTGAAGGAATGTTGAGTAGAGAAGGGGCACACTCCCTGTGGTGGGACATGCATGTGGGGAATGAGGGACTATAAGATGTGGACGTGAGTGGACTTCTTGGGACATAATCCTTTCTGGAGACTTTGTAACCTCAACCTAGCTTAAGATTCCCTTTACCCTGGGTGGAGTTTAGTCCCAGCTCGGTGACCCACTGCTGATATCTTGGACCTGTATGGTCTAAGGCTGGGAGGTTCATGGAAGGTCTGCACACAGTTGGTGGCCTTCATAAAAAGATAAGTACCATTTCTATGTTATGCTGTGTATCATGTGCATGTCTTGATATTTATAATATTACTTGTGTAAGCTATTTGTAGAAGATTGATGTGATTTTCGCATTAATTTGTGTATTAGTAGAATGCATATTATCTATTTAAGTTTATATGTATGATGTTCACAAAGAGCTCTGTGTGCCATAGCCCAATAGGTCTATGCCTGGGTATGGACAATTTTGACTATAAGAAACAAAGTGAGAATATATTTTATTTCAAGTGACATTAACCAACAGATGGTTGGGGGTGTTACAAATTGGTATCAGAGCCCAGGTTTCAACACTGAACCTGGATGGGCCACGAATGTGAAATTTGGAGTCAAAATTTCTCAGGTATTTGATGTACAGAGTGCCAGAGGGGCACTGAGAGATCTCCTAGGTGGTAATGGAAATCTTAGGAGGTATATCCGTTCAATAAAGCCAGCAGAGAAAAGAGGCCACAATAATCATGGGTTTGGAACCACAAAATTTAAATTTGGGCCGTTGTATTTGTTCGGGAAGGGACATACCCCTCACAACCATTGGATCTGGAGAAGGTGCACAAAGTTTAAGCACCGATTTCCTTTGGAATTTTCCCTCCGACCGTTTTAAAATTGCAGTAGTGAAAAACTTCTGAAGCCCGGAGCTTCGATGTCCTGGAGTTCTGAAGTCCCGAAGTCTGGAACCAATCCGGACTATCCATTTCCAGGGACACGTGTCAGCAGATTAAGTAATTTTCAGAATTTCGACAGTTCCTTGGTCCATCATGCATGTCCTTAAGGAATTTATGACCATCTTTTTTTTTCCAGGCACTAGAGTAGCACTCCATCATAGTTCTTTTGAAATAAAATGCCATGTACTAGTCGATATTGCATATATTTCAATATGAGTGCTCTTTTTCGCTTGGCGTTGACGTTATCTAGAGTTGTATTGTGCTAAATGTAATACTTTAGTTCATTGTAATATGACCCTTCAACAACTGGGATGTAAGGGACCTGTTGTGTATACATCATTGGTTTTTCTTTCCATACGTCCTCTTCTTGATCTTCATCATTGGTATCCTGCGTCACCAATTTACAAAGGCCTTGGCCTTTAACAATGTTGGCTAGTTTAAACTCCATGTCATATTCTTGTAAGTCCAATTACCTTGCCTCTCTCCCAACTCTCTTTGGATGAAAAGAGATACAACCTCTGGGTGGGGGATGATAACTTTTGTGTGATTCTTCAAAATGTAAGATCTAAACTGTTTGATTGCTTTATGGATAACAAAATATTTCTTATCCACCAGTAGATAGTTCAACTCAACACCTTGTAGTCCAATGCTCATGAATGCAACATGATATTCGTTTCCTTTCTCATCCTTTTGTGTGAGAACTATTGCAAGGGAATGACCAGACACAAAGGTGTAGAGTAAGAAATCCTTGGTGAAATCTGGACTTCACAGAGATGGGGCAAAAACTATGGAAACTTTGATATTCTTGAATGCTTCCTTCTCCACTGGTGTCCATTTAAACTGGACATCCTTCTTAATCATTCTTTGAAGTGGTTTAGCAATTTCAACAAAATTTGGAACAAATCTCCTTACAAAATTGATTTTTCCAAAAAAGAATTACATTGATTTCTTACTGTGTGGTGGAGGGATTTACAGAATGGCTCCTGTCCTTTCTGGGCCTATCGAAATTTCATATTTGGAAATTAAATGCCCCAATAGTATTCCTTCTGAAACAAAAAACACAGTCTTCTTGGGATTCAATGAGATCCCATATTTTCTTCATCATTCAAATATCTGTTTTAGATGTCTTGGGTGATCTTCCCTCTTCTTCGAATAAACAATGACATCGTTGAGATAAACCACCACTCTTTGTTCGATTAACCCTTTGAAAGAGGTATCCATTGCCCTTTGAAATGTAGTTCCTGCATTAATCAAATCAAAGGTAATTCTTGTGTATGCGTACATACCCCACTTGGTTCAGAATGTGGTTTTCAATTGGTTAGGTTCTGCCATGAGAACTTGGTTGTATCCTGAGAACCCGTCTAGTAAAGAAAACAACTCGGAGTTAGATATGAGTTGCAAGATATGCTTCATAGTGGGGACATGATAGTTGTCTTTGTTGGAAGCTCGATTTAGATTCCAGAAAACTATACATATTTTGATTTCTCCCAACTTCTTCCTAACGTGCACCATGTTAGATACCCAAGTTGAATGTCGAACTTTAAAACTGATTCGAGCATCTAACATTTTCTTCAATTCCTTCTGGATAAGAGGTTCGAGAGTTGGGTGTTTCTTTCTGAGATTTTGCTGGAATGGCTTGACACCCTCTTTAATGGGAATCACATGTTGTATTATTTTGGTATCATAAGTTTTCAGATCCTCATAAGTCCAAGCAAAAACATCTTGATATCTCTAAAACAACTATGTGAATGTGTGTTTTCCTGCCTGTGAACAACAGGTGCCCAGATTGACGTACTTGGGTTGTTCAGATGTTCCTAGATTGACTAGAAAGTGCATCATGGTCGAACTGTTGGTTTTTAGGTTGGAAATCCTTTTGAACTTAGATTCTATATTGAATAGTTTCTCAAGGGTTAGAACATTCGTCATGACATAGTTTGCTTTTATTTTGTTTTCCTCATTCCAATAAGTCTGCAGTTCTTGCTGATGGGCTTCATCATCGATCAATGCATCTTGGAAAGTGTATGAACTGGTGAGAAAGTTGATAATTTGAATATCATTATTGAATACTTGGGAGTTGGTGATGTTGTTTGGTATTGAGGATCTGAAAATCATTTCAATCGAAAAACCATCATCATGAGGTATGAACCTAGATGTTGCGTTGGCCAATATATCCACATATATATTTTGATTACGAGGTATAGACATGATGTTAAATGTGTCTAAAGAGTAGAGAAGATTCCATACCTCTTTCTAATATGATTTGAGATGTGGTGATAGGCAATGAATGATATTTCTTACTTGTTAGATGATTATTTATGAATCACCAAACACCTTGATGTATTTCACCTTTAGATCAATTGCCCTTTTCAGATATTGGACTAATGCTTCATATTCTACAGTTTTATTGGTGCATTCAAATTCTAAGTGGAAGGATATGAGTGTCTTGCGCTGTTCAGGAATAATCAACGGGCATCTGGCTCCGACTCCTTCTTGTGTCTTAGAGCCATCAAAGAACATAGACCATATGCTAGGAATTTTCATTTTGTTAATTGAGGTAAAACCTAAGTTATTTAATATGTTACAAGCATTATTATGTGTTCACGGAAGCAGTTCAGATTGTAAATATGATTGTACTTCAAATGTCTGTGCGTCATAACAACCATCAGTTGCAAAGAAATAATTACCCAAGAAAAAATGTGCAAAACTGATAGGTTCATTCTAACCTTCCAATTCCGTCACCGCGTGTTTCATGTGAGCTTTGATGTTTACCTGAATTTGATTTTCTTTACCTTTATACGGAAGCCATAGGTGGGACCAATCGATAGAAAAGTAACCTTGAATTTTGGCCGACCAATCCATGCTCAATAAAAAACCATAACTTTTTGGTATGTCAACAAGAACAATATCTATCACTCTAGGATCAGATGGAAACCTAATTAATATGTGTAATACCCCAAGGATGAGCCTCTACTGAATTGTGATTGTGTTTATAGACTAGTGAGCCAAGTGTTTATAACCTGGGAGGCTTATGTGAATATTAGGACGGAGAGCCTAGATGCTAAGGCCAATGAGCCAATTTTTGTATATGTAAATACTTAAATCATTAATACAAATACATCATTGAGTGTAGACCGACCATGAAGAAAGAGTTATGAGGGACTAAACTCCACTAGGTAGGGAAATGGAAGGGGCTAAGAGGTTAGTTAAAGGGATAAGCTAGAGGGATTATCTATAAGGAACAAAATTATATTATTATTTCCTAAATACTAAGGTTTGGAAAATAACTGAAGTTATCCTAAGTTCCTGTGGGAAGGGGAACAAATGATAAGTGGAGCTCATGCAACTTCATGAAGACATGTGTCTGATTTGGGACATGCAGTTTTATGTGGGGAAATATGTTTGTTGGGGGTTCGCTCTACCATTATTTCCATGCTCCCCATTCACACACACACTGGATATTTCTCTCCATGCTTGAACCTCCTCCATTGCTGACCTTTGTAACTTGCACGCACCTGTAATTTCTTGAGACATAACCCGTCATAACGATTGGCTGTTGTGGCCATCATCTGTGCCATACCTGAGTTCTGTTGCTACCATCACCCTTACTCGTTTGACTTAGGAGATGGACAGAAGAAGCAGGTTTTCAGGCTTGTGAGAAACTCTCTCTAGGTGAGAGAGGTTGTTGGGGAAGTAACTTTCCTAGAGGGAGCCTCATGACAGTTGTAGTGCTCTGATATTTCCTATCCGACCTATTCCTGAAGGCCTGGAAGGGGAGTGGGGCAGAAAAATGACTGTCAAGCAGAGAAGGGGCACACTCCTTGGGGTGGGACATGCATGTGGGGAATGAGGGACTATAAGCTGTGAACATGAGTGGACTCCTGGGGACAAAATCCTTCTTGAAGACTTTGTAACCTCAAACTAGCCTAGGATTCCCTTTAACCTGGGTGTGTAACACCCCCCATTCTTTCGTTGGGAAATGTCACATGAAATAAATACAAAACAAAACTTCTCACTCTGTTTTGATAATCAAACTGTGTAAGGTAGCTAGAGAGACAATGGGGGGGACCAAAGGGCCCATAGTGATAATAGTGGAGGCCATTCAATGTAAGGTGGACTAGGTCCACTATATTATTAAATAAATACCACTATGATAGTTGGATATAATAAATGGGTAGTTAGATATAATAAATGTAAGAGGACTTCTTAGAAGGTTCTACTTCTAGAAGATTCCTCCTCTAGAGTGTTCTTAGGTGATGGTAGCACTATATAAAGAGGTTCAAGCAATGTAATGGGACATGAAGAAAAGTATTGTATTTGGAGCTGAAGCTCATTAGGAGGAATCCCCCTCGAAGAGGCAAGTGAACATGAAAGGATCCATTCCATAATAGGATCCATTGTATGGTGTTGGCCCCAAAGAGGCAAGTGAACATGAAAGGATCCCTTCCATAATAGGATCCATTGTATGGTGTTTGATATTAATAGAAGAGATTTTTCATATTGTTATTGTATATCTGTTGTGGTGATTTTTCATTCAATCTTTGGTGCTTAACAATTGGTATCAGAGCACTTTCCTTGGCAAATATTGTGGACAAATCTTTTTTATTTTTGCATGTTTTTTTTTTCGGAGAAAAAAAAAAGAGGGCTGCGACATTCCAGAAATTTTAGGTATATTTTTGTGCAAAATTTGCAGAAACAGGTTGTATATCTGAGTTCCTCTCAGAAAAACACCCAAGTTGAAAAAGCCAATCGTCCGAAACGTAGTCCGAGAATTCAAGATATTGAAGTTTTGAAATCTGCAATTTTCCAGGGTTTTTTCCGCAGACGGCGACACGATTTTTTATTTTTTATTTCTGTAGTAGTTGGAGGCCGAATCTTTCCAAAAAAATTACAGATCTGAGTTCTTCTCACAATTTCATCCAATTTAAAAAAGAAAATCAGCCGAAACGGAGTCCGGGAAGTGAATTTATGAGCATTTTAAATTCAACTGTTTTTCAGGGTTTTTACTGAAAAAACTGCGATTTTCTGCCGTAACTTATTGTTCTATTTTTTGGGTTTTTTCGTGACGGACGTGGGACCAAAGAGTTCATAGGGTGCTAAGATGGATATTCTTCTCAAACCATCAAAGAAATTCTACAGATTACTGAAGCATTCAAAGCCCAATTGTTTGACAGATTGGATGGCTTTGTAGATGGCCTCAATGATAGTTTTCGTAGTATTCAAGATTCATTGGATAACATGCAGGAGAGATTTGTTATGGCGGACCTCAGGGATGAATATAATCAAGAAATATATGCTTGGTATGATTTTGAGGCCGATTGCGATGATTGGTATATGGATAGTTGTCATTTCTAGGATGACAACCACTTCCATATTTTATTTGATGACTCTACTCCACCTTCTGTAGAGAACATCAATGTCCCACATCAGGAGCTAGTTACTAGCATCCAACCTGCATATTCTACAATGGTATTGTCCCTTCTAGATTCATCTTTGATCATCTCCCACTATGTAGATGAATATTCTTATTTGGATCTACATGATAGGTGTCAGTATTGGGAGCATCATTTTCAGTTGGTTATTGGGTGTCGATATCTTCCATGTGGGGTTCACAAGAGCAATTGGACATGGGACCCTAGTTTACAATGGCGATTGGACTACTTCAACATGGAAACTTCCATTTCTCAATGGGACCCTGGTTCTCTAGTCTACTTCAACACTAGGGTCCACACTTATCCATGGGACCCTGGTATATGGTTGTACATCAAGCGTTGAGGAAAACACTTTCATAAGGGGGATGGAATGTAAGGTAGCTAGAGAGGTAGTGGGGGGGCCCAGAGGGCCCATAGTGATAATAGTGGAGGTCATTCAATGTAAGATGGACTAGGTCCACTATATTATTAAATAAGGTTCACTATGGTAGTTAGATATAATAAATGGGTAGTTAGATATAATAAATGTAAGAGGACTTCTTAGAAGGTTCTACTTCTAGAAGATTCCTCCTCTAGAATGTTCTTAAGTGATGGTAGCACTATATAAAGAGGTTCAAGCAATGTAATGGGACATGAAGAGAAGTATTGTATTTGGAGCTGAAGCTCATTAGGAGGAATCCCCCTTTAAGAGGCAAGTGAATAGGAGAGGATCCCTTCCATAATATGATCCATTGTATGGTGTTGCCCTACCTCAAGGGTTTGATAGTAATAGAGGAGATTTTTCATATTGTTCTTGTATATCTATTGTGGTGCTTTTGTATTTAGTATTTGGTGCTTAACAAACTATCCATACCCAGGCATAAACCTGATGGTCTATGGCTAACATAGCTCTTTGTGGAACATCATACATATAAACTTAAACAACTAATATGCATTCTACTAATACACAAATTAATGCAGAAATCATAGAAATCTGCTACAACAACTTAGATAGGTAATATTATAAATATCATGGCATGTACATAATACACAACATAAAAATTAACATAGAGATGGTAATTATCTTTTTATGAAAGTCACCAACTGTGTGCAGACCTTCCACGAACCTCCCATCCTTAGACCATGCTGCTCCAAGCTATCAACAGTGGGTCACCCTCGAGCTGGGACTAAACTCCACCCATGGTAAAGGGAATCCTAGGCTAGGATGAGACTACGAAAAGCTCCACAATGCAACATGAAGGATTCCCTCCCAGGAGCCTACTTACACCCACCACTCACAGACTCTCATTCCCAACATGCATGTCCCACCCCAAGAATATACACCTTCATTGTTCCACAGTCCATCGACTGCTCCACTTCCCTTCTAGAGCTTCAAAAATAGGCCAGATCAAGAATTCTCAAAGCTTTGTAGCTGCTGTTGGACTCCTTCTAGAATAAATCACTTCCCCAACAATCTCTCTCACTTGGAGAGAGTTTCTCACAGGACTAACAACCTGCTTCTTCAATCCACAAGCTTGACAAACCGCCTCTTCAAAACCACATGCCTAACAACCTGCTTCTTTTGTCCAGCTCCTAAGTCAAACAAGTAACCACATTAGAGAAATCAGGTATGGGTTCTGATAATGACATCAAGCCACACCAATCCAGAGAAAAACATGGGTAGAAACAACAAAATGGCTAGGGCGCGATATGGTTCATGCACTGCGCAGTCGTGTTGTGACTCACAGGAAAAATGAGTTAGCTTTATGGGTTTGTAGGTTTCAGAGGTTGCAGAGGTCCACGATGGAGGAAATGGTTGGCTGCGTGAATGCTCAGTCTGAGTGCGCGTGTGAATGCGAGGAAATGGCAACATGGAGATGTTGTCTTTCATCTTCTTCATGTATTCTATTACATTATAGTCTAGGGAATATGTGTTTGGGTTGCTCACTGTTTGGATTGATTTCGGCTCACATGTTTTTCTATTGTTTACTATTGTGTTAAGTTTGGTGTTGTTCCCAACTGAGTTAGATGTACTCGGTTTGTCTGTGTTGGATGGGACAATTTCTCCTAATTTTCCATTATTTTTCCTCTAGGTTAGGTCATTTTTTGTTGGGGTAGAAGGGAGAGGAGTAATATTCCTGAGAGGGATCTTGTTGTCTTTGGAAGAAGGGATGTTAGGAGATGGAACTTTTCTACGTAAATTGTAATTCCTTTGAGTAACAACCTTGGTTACTGGTGTATCTTCTATGGAGATCTCTTCTCTCTCCTCATCATCCGAGTTTAGACACCAGTCCCAAAAAGGCATAGAGGACTTTGGAGGAACCTCTTTAGTAGTATCCGTTTGAGCTTCTACAGGGTGTTTATCACTTAAAATTTGCAGATCCAACAACTGGTTGATCACTAGGGTCATGAAGTTAGCCCACTGAGGGCAAGTTCGTTCTGGGTGATTTTGTCAGTGATAAGAGTAGAAATTATCATTGATGAAGTTGTCTAAGTTTAAGGCCATCTGATAGGGTTTGGGTGGTCTTGGTGGATTGTCTCGTCTCTTAAAGAATGGGAAAAAGGTTCAAGTCTTTGATAATCCTTCGCCAACATTCTTCTTGATATCTACAACTTTATTTTGATAACATTTTAACTAATTTCACCACATTGTCAATATCTTTTGGCTCCCTTTCGGGTGGGTTTTCTAGCAATAAAGGTTTCTTTCCAGCTGATTTGATTTCCTCAGGATGTGAGTGATGATCATAAGAGGATAATTCTGTTTCCACCATTTCAGCTTCATCGAAATTAAGGGCCAAAGTTTTCTTATTAGCCCATTTGACAAACATACCCATAGAAGGGATCAAGGATGCCATATAATATTCAATGGCTAAGGATTGAGAAGGAGCTGTATCATTAGTGAACTTAGTTAAGACATTGAGAAATATCTGGTTGAAATATTTTACTTTTTTTCTTTTATCCATCTTAATGGCTCCTAACTCTTTATACAAAGATGCAATTATTTTTCTTTCCCTGAATTTTCTGATAAAAACCCTCTCAAAATTGTCCCAACTGGTTATAGAACTGGGTGATAGACTGAAATACCATGTAGATGCTATACCCAAGAAGGTGTAAGGAAATAGTATACAGACCATGTCTTCATGCTGGACATTCAACACGTGACTAGCTAGAAAGAAGTTGTTTAAATGGTCTCCTAGCGACCCAGATATTTCTGGATCGAATTTGGGAAGGATATTGTCTGATTTCCTAGGCATTTCATGTAAGGGTCCAACTAAATTTAAGGAACCTTGGGACATCCACCAGAGAACCATTATCCTTTGATATCTATGCTCACCCATGATATGTTCTAAATTAATTTCTAGGTTTTCACTTTCAAGGTTATCCTCGGGTTCGACAAGGGTACGTGTTACTCGACTCGAGGGTACTTAGACTTTTTGTAAAGTAGTTTCAATAAGATCGTCTACAAAGTCAACACAGATATCATGATGTGTATTAGGTCTTTGCACACAGGTTTCTTTCCTTCTCAGAAGTTTAGAGGCTATTGGAAACTTACCCAGTAGCTTTGCATAAGCACGTGTAATATGATAGGTTTCAGAGAACCCTTCTTATGGTACTTGGAACCAAGTCTTTGAATATGTTTCAGGACCACTCGAGGCACTTCTGAAATTGGGATTCTAGTCTTCGTAGGTAATTTCTTGTTCATAATCAATATGAGGGAACAAAGCAGGATTAGGGTTATTTTTTGAAAATTGATTTCGATTGTGCAGCTCATTTATGTAATCCATAAAAATGACCCTCCTTCTATTGCCAATTCTGTTGATGGGAAAAAATTCACCCGACAATAGTAAGGGTTCTGCCCGAGATGTGGTCCCAACTAGACTATGCACTATTTGGTTTAGGAGAACCATCCAAAATTTGGCCCAACTTCCATTGCTATTGTTTGGGTTTTACCGGTTACAATTCAGTCTACCGATGAAGATGGATGATGAATGCTTATGTAATGAAAAGATTCATATGAAGACTATGTATTAAAATAAAACTAATCTATTGATAATCTATCCTACCCTATCCTAGCTAGGATCTTACTAAGGTGACTGGTTAGCTATAAATGAAACCAAACCCTGCATAAAACCCCCACTCAAGTAGCGAAAATAAAGGTGCAAGGTCATAAACATGTGCATACATACATATAACTAGAATAGTCTAAATTGTATTTCTACATATGTTAACATCTCAAAAATCTCAGGACTTAAAGATATTTGAAAGAGAAATCAAAACTGTAGAATAACATAGAATACATAAGATTAGTCTATAAGTAAACAAACATTCTTACAGTCCCATGTGGCTAGCAGTTTTTGATTGCTATGATTTTCTTTATTCAATAACTCTTATCCCTGACCTATGCTATCCACACCTTTAGCTGATCATACAAAGATCTGATTCTACGATAAGCTAGTTCTTCCAGTGCTGGATTATGCATATCTATGCTATCTTCGAGGTTGCTCATATCTTTTAACAATGTTTCCATGAAAGATTGTATCATGGTATGCAATTTGACAGGTTGTAGGAGATGCTGCTCTATCATATTGGTAGTAATTGTGGTGGTTGTTTCAACAACTAATCTTTTATGATTTATACTATCTTGCACTTTGTCTACCAGTTCTTCCATGACCATATTTTTACCAAGCTCATCTAATTGAGGTAGTCGGTTGTCTTTAATTAAATCATGCGCAACCATGTGTATTTTTGAGCATACTCCCATTGATTTGGTGACCTCTTTATCTTCTCTTTGCCTGACTTGTTGGCAACGGTCTAGTGAATACAGATCTGCCTTCCTTTATGAGGCTGATGGTCTATATAGCTCAACTGGTGCATCATGATCCTCTAAAATCCATTTTTCAATATCACTTATGCCTTCTGAGATCACGTTAAATTGTGGCAACTAATTTTTGGAAGAGGTGTAAGTGAGCATACATATCTATGATGGCATATTCCAGTTCTTTCCTAACTTTATCAACACTAGCTTTGAAATTATGCATACTGCTTTCATCAAATTTACTCATTGGAGTCTTTCTTCCAGTTCCCTGATTCTTTCCTCTTTCTCTTGATTTTGCTGGCACAACCTCCTAATATTGTATTCATTGGCATTCATGAATGAGGTTCCAGCTGTAGCGGTAGCTATGGAATTTTCCCTAACATCCCCTGTTATTGGAACTTGTGTAAGGACCAAGATTGGCATCCCTTGAGTTGTTGGTACTTTATTTATTTTTTCTTACATGATCTTCCCAGTCTTGCTGTCATAAGTGAAGCTTCTCAATTTTGGGACCTGACTTGGTTGAAATGGAACCCAAAACCCCAGTCCTAGACTGTTGAATGGTGCCTCTGTGCTGGTATCTGTTGTTGACACTTTTGGGATATCGGTATCCATTGGTCGAGTCTCATCATTTCTTATCTCTACATCTTTCCTCTACCTTTATTCTTCAACTATATTATCAGCTGCCTCCTTGGTTGCCTTTTCTTCTGCCTCTTTCTGCTCGATCTCCTTTTGTGCTTCTACTTTTTCTTCTGCCTCAGCCTTGTCTTTATCTACTTCAAACTTTCGCTTTTTATTGGCAACATCATTCTTTTTCTTGTGAACTTTTCCTTTACCTCTTATTTTCTTATCTGCTAGTGTTTCTTCTTCTCCTTCTGCCGATCCTGAGTGTATAGAGGCAGAGGTGGGGGATGGTCTTTCTAATGCTCCTTCTGCTATTTTTTTCCAGGATGCTTCTTTTTCTCTTTCTTCGTCTATAATCCTCCCTATAGCATGACCTCATCTTCATAAGATAACATCATCTTATGTTCATGCATTTTGATACACTTATTCATCCCATATCTCTATCCTGTATTCCTAAGGCAATCCTACTTTATTGAAATGGTCTTTTACAACTCCTTTAGGGCCATGTCTTCTAAATATTTCCTCTCCAAAATGATATGAGAGAAAGATATTTACTTCATCTAGTGGTTTCTTGGTGTTGGAGAATTAGTAGAGCCCAATATATAGTGAAAGTGGTGGACATATTACTTTCTTTCCCCGGTAGAGAATTCCTCCTACCCATATATTATTGTATGATATTCTACTTCCCGGAGTACTAGTTTATCTGGTACAAACCAAGGGAGGAGATGGGGGCTTTAATGGAATTGTACACTCTGATATAGGTACCATGCTCCATAAGGTACCAATCCCAAATCCTCTTTATGACTGCGATTGCTTTGTTAGTCATACATGGGGTTTTCGTGTAGAATGTAAGTTCATACAGAGTGTAACACCCCAGGTTTTGAACCCCCATTTTAAATAATGTATTGTTACAATGTTGAGAGGCCAGCGTGCCAAAACAATTATTAAAAGGCCAGTGTTCCCAAGACATGTAATATTTTCCATCATTATTAATAATAAATACATGGATGGCTGTTAGACGAACAAGGACTAGAGTTATAGGGGGATATGATTCCACAAGAGAGGGGGCTTGAGGGGCTAAGTGTTTATTCCTATGTTAATTACCCTTTTGCCTAAGGGAGGGGATCAATTATGTGAGCTTCTTGGGGAAGTCCAGGAGGTTCTTAATTCCCCACGAAGTTACTTAAACCCACCTCTGGTCTGATGGTGGGGTTTGACGGATGGCTTGTTCCCTGATTTCTTGTACGTCCATTCATTTCCGTCATGTACTTTCATGAACCCACTTACCCATTCATTGATCCATCCTCATCCCCGTTTGGCTTGGGAAAGGGGAACCGAACTGCTGAGGAATTAGACACATTATGGTGGCCTGTAGTGGTTGTCTGTGTGATCCAGCCATGATTGGAGGCCTGCATGTCTGAGATGCATTGGCCTGTGCCCTGTTTTTCTCACAATTGCAAGTCCTGAGAGTTCCAACATTGAGATTCTGGACCAGCTGTGCTGGAGGCCCTAGAAAAAGGAGAAGGATTGCCTCAGGGACTGCGTGGCAGAGAAGGGTGGAGGTTTGTTCTCTTGGGATGGTACAGGTTGGGTGGAAGAGAGATGGGTACTTGGATTGTTATCGGTGCTGGGAAACCTGTGAGAGCTTGAGAGCTGACTGGTTTGGGAACCCAAGTACACTCTGGAACTGTCCTTGTGGATTCATAGCTCTGGCTTGTGGGTGACACTGTTGTTGATATTTGGAGCAATGGTGTCTACGGTTGGGTGGAACGTCCTTGGTCTACAGCCAGTTGGTGTTTCCTTTTTATAAAGATAAGTGATCTCTGTTGTGATATTATTATCTGTGTATGAATGTATTTCGCTGTGTATTTTAATTATCGTTTAACCAAATCTTATATTATGCATACTTGCTGGATATTGCTATGCGTGTAGTTAAAGTATTTTCTTTTATGCATCCTTAAATTTTAAAAAAGGTATCGACAAGAGAAAGAAGTCCAAGGTCGGGCTTGAAGGTAGCGTACCCCGACCTGTGGGTGGCTAGGTATGTTACATTTTTGGTATCAGAGCTTCTAGTTGAAACACCGAGCCGGTATGAGCTGAGTCTATTGGTCAGAGTCTCATGGTCAAGATCCAACTCTGACCGTGAAGTTGAAAATCTTAGGAGGAATGGCGTTGCAGAATCTATGCATGAGTTAGATCATCAGAGATTTGTTGTAAGGGGTTTGAAGGATCATGAATGTCCCC
The DNA here is from genome assembly GCA_009831015.1 of Picea engelmannii. Lineage (NCBI taxonomy): Eukaryota > Viridiplantae > Streptophyta > Pinopsida > Pinales > Pinaceae > Picea > Picea engelmannii. The sequence goes on from ML805545.1 coordinate 94,576, forward strand.
CTTCAAATTCGGGAGTGATCGCCACTGTAGAATTAGGAGAGATCCAGGATCATTGGATCAGACAACAGGTGAATAAGGGTCATTTGATGAAAAGGAAGCAATGGCTAAGGTCACAACCGTTAGATCGCATTGGAGAGTGAGATGAACAGACAGGAGGTATTGCGGGGAACCAAGTTGCATAGGAGATAATTTCCCAAGGCGGTCCCGCAATCCAAACCACAGTTTCACCGAGGGGTTACATGTCAGTGTCAGGAAAATTGCGGGGTGAAAAGCAGGTTACTCCAATCCACCAATGCGTGCCTCCGCAAACTGAAAGGCATGCAATGATGTGACATGTTAGTACTCAAGCAACGAACCTCCAAAGAGAAGAAGTAGTTAGGGACCATCGATCTGTAGGAGGACATGGGTCAACCAATCATGTGCTCTAGGTGAAATCACTTCGAGAAAAGGCGAGCAAGGAGAAGTTGAGAATTGAGATTTCTGAACCCCAGAGATCCGAAGTGAATTGCAACCATCCGATCCATGACGGAACATGGAAGAAATCCACGTGCTTCAGGGAAAAGCGAAGGTTGAGAGTTGAGTTCTCCGAAATTCAGAGACCCGAAGAAATCGTAGCTATCAATCCATGGGAGACACACTTCAGCAGATCGCGATATTTGGATAAAAAATTTCAGAAAAAGTTGAAGTTTGAGTTTTCCAAAGTTCGAAGGCCCAAAGGAATTGCATCCATTGTTCCTTGCAGTGGTAACTTTCGAAGTCTTGAAGTCTAGGGTTAATATGGGTTGTCTGATAAGGGAGAAACATGGTGGTAGTTTGGCTGGTTTGAGAAATCGGAGTTCGGGAGAATTAGAAGTGTGCTAGTGTGGAAACTCCCAAAGTCGCGAAGCCCGAAGAGATGAAGGAGTGGGGCATGCTGACATCACCAGGAGGTGATGTGGACCCCATAATTTCCGAGGTGACGTGGCTTGCAGATGTCACTGGGGATGACGTGGACACATGGGATATGCACCACGTGTCAGTAAGTTTTGAGCATGTAGATGATTGAAATGTCATCTAGGACATGACACATGTCACCCGCCTGATTGGACCACGTGTCCACGTCCAATATTTTTCTACGTGGTGACAGATCATGTAGTTTAGAGACTAGGCACTCCAGTGGGGAAATATGTGATAGGTTGCATTGGTTTGAAAACTCCCGAAGGCCAGAGTACATATCAACCGTTGATTCTAGAAGACACACATCGAAGGATCATCGACTTCGGGTGAAGGCATTATGAGAGAAAGTGCAGGAGGAAAGTTTGAAACTTTCAAAGCCATAAGAGACGAAGTAATTCACAGCCGTTGATCTGTGGGAGGACACCTGTCGGTAGATCATGAACTCCAGGTAAAAGCATTCTGGAAGGAGGCAAGCGAGGAAAGTTGAGATTCCATAAGAGCAGAGTCCCGAAGTGGATCTCGATCATTGATCATGAAAGAGGACGAGGACTGTTGATCCAGTCCTGGTTGAAAGTTTCGAAGTCCCAAATCTTTGGACAAACACTTTTTCAACGAAGCGCAGGGTCATGACCGTGGTCATATGTAGATTGAGAGCCGAGGGAAGGAGGGCTAAGGGTCGAATTGGTGGTCTTCGAGACAAAAAAGTGCTAAGGAAGGATTTAGCCACGGTTTCTAGTCGTTGTCAACTGGGAAGGTGGTTTGAATGAAGCACCTTTGCAGGATGAAATTTTGTGTCATCCAAGGATAACATGACATTGTTATTTTTGGAGAATGGGGATATGATATCCATGAAAAAAAAAAAAAGAGAGACCTATAGCATGGTTTGACAATTTTGTTTATCGTATGCATAATTCTAACAAAATGGTCACTTGCACATTTTGCAGAATTAATGGGTTTAAACACATCAAATCAGGATGCATATTGAGGAGACGGAAGAAGGCGAGGGAGCCTCTAGTCATGATAAGGAGGCCGAAGGCTAGAATACCAGATTTGGTGATGCAGAGACAGAGTCCAATGGATGCAAGGGAAAAGGAGAACATGAAACGTTAATAGAAACGGTAAGAATACTGAAGATGGAAGTGTAGAGATACAAAGTAGACAGTGAGAGACCGATGAGAGATAAAAGTCAGATAAATGATTGAGTGTTGCAGAGATTAAATCATTTGCAGAGACAAATGAAGAAGGGATCAAACTCAAGATAAGAGGAAGAAGGTAGGTGTCATGAAAGAAGGGATGATCGTGGAAGAGATGGTTATTCCAGAAGTGCTAGCAGAGCTCATGGACACCACTCACCTCCTTACTCAGAAAGGAAGTTTTATGCATCATATGATCCCGTAAGTAGTCCAGAGGTGTCTCCTGTCAGACACCAAAGAAGGAAACAAAAGGTAGATAGTTTGAAAGGAGAGCTGAGGAAGCTCAAGCCACCTTCCTTTGAGGGTGAAAGAGAAAGGGAAGATGATGCCGAAGCATGGTTTATTGGGCTCAGGAGATATTTTCAGTTCCATAACTATTCATCCAACCTGGAAGCCAAGATTGCCACCTACCATTTACACGGGAAAGCTGCAATGTGGTGGGACCAACTGAAGAAAGTGGAACACGTTAATGAGAGTAGGATCACTTGGAAGAAGTTCAAGAAGTAATTCCAGAAGGAGTACCTCTCAGAGCATTTCTATGATAAGAAAATGTAAGATTTCTTTGAAATCAAATTGGAAAGCATGACTATGGCAGAGTATAAGAAGAAGTTCTTGGGATTGTTAAAGTATGTCGGGTTCATTGGTGATGAGAAAGTGAAAATACAGAGATTTATAAGTGGACTGCCAGCCTTTTATAAGGAAAAGATCAAGTATGATGAGCCCAAGACCTTGACTGAAGCCATCGAGAAGGCTAAATACATGTATGAGCAAGGCCAGGGAAGAGAATCTCTCCAAAAATCTTGGAAGGAAAAGAAAAATGAGAAGTCCGATCAGAGGAGGAAAGGATTCAAACCTTCCTTCAATAGGAATGAGCCTAATATAAATCATCAAGATCAGTATGCTAAGGGAGATTTCAAGAAGGAAGATTTCTTGGGAAAAAGGGGAAGATCGCCAATTCAATGTTGGGGATGAAAGGAAGATCACATGTACAAGGATTGCCCACACATAAAGGACAGAGTGAAGACTGTGCACAACATCCAAGAAGATACAATAGTAGAATATATGGGAATAATCTATGCATCTTTAAATGATCGAAAAGCAGAGTACCAATCCAATATGATCGAGGTGGAAGGTAAGATCATAAATCAGCCTGCTGCTATTTTGATTGATTCAGGAGCAAGTCATTGTTACATTGATCCTAAGATAGTGGATAGATTACATTTGGATAAAAGTAAACTTGGAAAAGCAATTTTGGTTCAGTTAGACACTGGAACCAAAAGAAGAATCCATGATATGGTCAGAAGTTGTTCCATAAGTATTAATGGTGTGAATACTAGTATTGATCTAAATATCATAGCATTGGGGTCTTATGATATTCTGATTGGAATGGATTGGTTGGACACACATCATGCTGTCCTAGATTGTCATAACAAGACATTTACATGTCTTGATGGAAATGGAAAACACAACACTGTGAAAGGAGTCCCAAGATCCATCTCTATAAGGGAGATTTCGGCCTTACAACTGAAAAGATGTTTTAGTAAAGGATGTCAACTATATGCAGCTCATGTGGAAGAGACAGATAATACAAAGGGGCCAAGCCTCAAAGATTTCTCGGTACTACATGAATTTGAGGATGTATTCCAGGAAATAACTAGATTTCCACCAAGAAGGGAGATAGATTTCTCAATTGACTTAGTGCCAGGAGCTGCCCCGGTGTCAAAAACACCTTATAGAATGAGCACACCAGAGTTAAAATAATTACAAATGCAGTTGGAGGAATTGTTGAAGAAAGGGTACATACGTCCAAGTGTTTCACCTTGGGGAGCACCAATACTTTTTGTCAAAAGGAAGGATGGAACCTTGAGGTTGTGTATTGATTTCTGACAGCTGAACAAGTACAATATAAAGAACAAGTATCCTCTACCCCGAATTGATGACCTCTTTGATCAGCTAAGAGGAGCAAAGATATGCTCAAAGATTGACCTGAGGGCAGGATACCATCAACTATCTAGCCTAGGGTTTTCTTCTAGAATGATTCTCTGTCAAGGTTAATATGCTCGGGGGTGGCTTCGGCCTATGGTTGGGTGACAATAGTGATATTGTCTATTGTTAAACGAGCACATCCATCATATTCTAACAGTGATCACCATGGATTTTATCACATGATTACCCAGAATGAATAAGAAACATGATTCAATCATGGTGGTGGTTAACAAATTAAAAAAGGCTGCTCATTTTGTGCCTATGAAGACAATGCATACATCGACTAATATTGCAGAAATTTTCATGAAGGAAATTGCTAGGTTGCATGGGATACCTAGGACAATTGTCTCGAACAAAGATACAAAGTTTACCTCCAATTTCTGGAGGGGATTGCTTAAAGGATTTGGCACAAATCTAAACTTTATCACAACATATCATCCCCAGACAGATGGGAAAACAAAGAGAGTCAATTGAATAATTGAAGATATGATGAGAATGTATGTGATGGATAAGCCATATAAGTGGGAAGATTACTTACACTTGGTTGAGTTTGCATATAATAATGGGTATCAAACTTCATTGAGAATGAACCCATTTGAAGCCTTGTACGGTAGGAAATGCGACACTCCACTAATCTGGGACAACCTAGCAGATAGAGTGGTACTTGGGCCGAAGTTGCTCAAGGACATGGAAGACCAGGTGGTCAAGATCAAGCAGAATTTAAAGGCAGCTCAGGATAGACATAAATTTTATGCAGACAAGAACAAGACAACTAGAGAATTTAAAGTAGGGGAGCATGTACTTTTGAAAGTGAAGCCCAAGAAAATCTCATTGAAATTGGGTAGTTGTACAAAGCTGGTAGCCAGATTCTGTGGTCCATTTGAAATATTGGATAGAATAGGGCCAGTTTCATACATACTTGCATTGCCTGCTTCCATGAATGTGTATAATGTATTTAATGTATCTTTACTAAATAAATATGTACATGACCCTAACCATGTTATTGATTGGCATCTGATTCAGGTAGAGACGGAGGGAGACTTTCAGGTTCAACCAGTACAACTATTGGACAGAAAGGTAAAAATGCTTTGAAATCGAGTCATAGAGATGGTAAAAGTTCAGTGGACCTGCTACGGTCCTGAAGATGCTAACTGGGAGCATGAAGATTCCATGCGAGCAGAGTACCTGCATATTTTTGAATAAATTTGAGATTTTTATCTCTATTTTGTATATGCACTGAGGATAGTGCCAAAATAAGGGGGAGGGGATGTAACACCCCAGGTTTTGAACCCCCATTTTAAATAATGTATTGTTACAATGCTGAGAGGTTAGGGTGCCCAAACAATTATTAAAAGGCCAGTGTTCCAAAGCCATGTAATGTTTTCTATCATTATTAATAATAAATACATGGCTGGAGGCTAGATGGACAAGGACTAGAGTTATAGTGGGCTATGATTCCACAAGAGAGGGGGCCTGAGGGGATAAGTGTTTATTCCTATGTTAATTACCCTTTTGCTTAAGGGAGGGGATTGGTTACGTGAGATTCTTGGGGAAGGCTAGGAGGTTCTTGATTCCCCATGAAGTTACTTAAACCTGCCTCTGGTCTGATGGGGGGGGGGGGGTTAGACTGATGGCTTGTTCGTTGATTTCCTATACGTCCATTCATTTCCCTAACACACTTTCCTGCACCCACTTACCCATTCATTGATCCATCCTCATCTGTGTTTGGCTTGGGAAAGGGGAATCTAACTACTGAGGAATTAGCCACGGTATGGTGGGTTGTAGTGGTCAATGGTGTGATCCAGCCGTGACTAGAGGCCTGCATGTCTGAGATGCATTGGCCTGTGCCTTGTTTTGCTCACAATTGCGAGTCCTCAGAGTTCCAACATTGATATTCTAGACCATCTATGCTGGAGTCCCTGGAAAAAGGAGAAGGATTGCTTGAGGGACTGCGTGGCAGAGAAGGGTCGAGGTCCGTTCTCTTGGGGTGGTACATGCTGGGTGGAAGAGAGCTGGGTACTTGGATTGTTGTGGGTGCTGGGAAACTTGTGAGATATTAAGAGCTAACTGGTTTGGGAACCCAAGTACACTCTGGAACCGTCCTTGTGGATTCATAGCCCTAGCTTGGGGGTGACATTGCTGTTGAGATTTGGAGCAGTGGTGTCTACGGTTGGGTGGAACGTCCTTGGTCTGCAACCAGTTGGTGTCACCTTTTTATAAAGATAAGTGCTCTATGTTGTGATATTATTATCTGTGTATGCATGTATTCCACTGTGTATTTTAATTATCATTTAACTAAATATTAGATTATGCATGCTTGCTGGATATTTCTATGCATGTTGTTAAAGTCTTTTCTTTTATGCATCCTTAAATTTTAAAAAGGTATCGACATGAGAAAGAAGTCCAAGGGAAGTCTTGAAGGTAGCGTATCCCGACCTGTGGGTGGCTGGGTATGTTACAAAAAGGGGCTAGAAAAATGTTCACTGTGTTCCCATAATACTTTGCAGTAAACATGAATGGGGTTGTCCAAGGTTTCCATTTCCATCCCATGTTTGGGTACTGGTGGGCGATGCACATGATATCCAAGAGGTAGGAAGACATGCGAAAACTTGGAAAAGTTCCTAGATGAGATTCTACCACTGTAGTTATGGAAACCGTCAGGTTGACTGATAGAATGTCATCCAAATTTAATGACAATCCTTCATCCATGCAATAATAAATTAGAGATGTGTAAGACAAGGTGAATTGAGAAGCATCTAGTTCCCCGTATAACTTGCATAACATAACCACCGTATATTAATAAGGATTCCTTAAAGCACTCGTGGGCTACCATACCTTGGGTCTATGCTTGAACTGATTTTCTGCCTTGTACCATCTGGGGAACAGGTCTTTGGGTGTGTATTCAAAATCATCAAGGAGTCTGTTGTCCAAATTTTTAATCCCCTTCTCAATGTGATAACATATTTCTAGGTATTTTGGTCGAAACGATGCTATGGGTTCTTTCCTAGTGTTACAAACGTATCTGTCTTTCATATATATATAAATTTAGGATCCAGGTGATGGAATTTACACAAGGAAATACACCTACGCGGGCTGCTACCCTAAGTATTCTGGATTTTCTAATGTTCTTGAGGATTTTTAATTCATCCCGATCCTCAACATCAGTGGAGATTTTTTTCTTTTTGAACATCTGGTATATATTTCCCCATATGAGTATTTCTCCTTCCTTCTCTAGAAGTCCAGAGGTGTCATCGTACATAGCTCCAACCACTTCTGGTTCATCTTCATATTGTTGGCCGCTGGCAGAGGCCTTGTTGTTTGGTGCTTTACTCGTTGCCCTTTTCTTAGGAAACATGCTTGAACCTTTCAAGACAACATAGGATCAATATAAAAGAAAAATCATAATGGCATAAGAACTTATCTAGTCTACTTAAGTACATGAGGATTCACTCAAACTGATGTTGGGTGGAAGGTTGCATCTAAAGACAACAATATAATAATAGGCATGGTGAGCAATTTGGTGAAGATTAGGGAAGAAAATGACTCAAAACATGTTCAGAAGGTAAAATCAAAGGGTTTGATGTTAACTCCTTCGATATAAATCATAGGAGTTGTTAACAGGTGCTTCGATAACTATCGACATATTTGACATTAAAGACTCTGATAACCATCGACGCATTTGGCATGAAAAGCTATGATGTGTGGCTTGTTAATCAATGTTGATGATATTAACTCTTCTGACCGTGTCAGAGGAGTTGTCATGAAGTGCTTCAATGACTTATGTAAATCGAGGAATTTGATTCCGTCTTTCCCACATTTAATCAGAGGCATTAATCCTAAATATTCCGATGGTCAAAAAGGGAAGTTTCCGATTGGGGAGAAAAGTTTATGTGACAAACCTCCGAAGACAGGAAAATTGTTTCATACTTAGTTTCACTTTGAGGTTTAACTCAAGCCAGAATCAAAATATTTAGTCAAGGGGATTTAGAACTTGAGCTTATATATGACCTATTGATTTTTTTTTTGACAAATCTTTAGAGTTTGGGGAAAAAATGGTTTAGGGCTATGGGAATGGAGGCATCATTGGTGTCTTTTGGCATCACAATGCCATGGAGGGATATGGTTGTTAGAAGGAGATGTATTAGGGAGAAAATATACTCTAGAAAGGACTGAAAGAATTTGTGGGATACCATGAAAAGGGGAACAAGGTTTTTCGGGTAGTTCAATAATGCTCAATCATTTAAAAATAACACGAAAACCCTAACCCTAGAAAAATTAGAGATTGAGAGCTAGGGAATACCTATTATTTTTGCTTGACACGTGGAATAAGGAGGTTGATTGAGAGTGATAGGTGAAGAACCTTGATTTATTTTGTGTAGGATTACTTCCTTATCCTCAGTTTTTGATAAAACGATGCAGGCTGAGGGTGAGGGTTATTTATAAATTTAGGAGTTTTTGCAATAAATGCGGGTAGGTGAAGCTTTAAAGTTGGCAAAGCTGGAGCTAAGTATTTTGATGCACATCAAGATATTTAGTGGAAAGTCCTCCGATTTGAATTAGAGGACTTAACACGAAAGGTAAGGAATTCAAATCGGGGAAGACATAGACAACTTCTCCAATGCAATCAAAGGAGTTGACGCTAACTCCTCCAATTCCATCGAAGAAGTTGCAAGCAATTCAGGCGATGAAAGGTTACTTGGAGGTAAAAAAGAGAACTCTCTAAATTCTATCAAAAGAGTTGGGAGGAAATCCTCCAAAGTACATCGAAGGAGTTGAAGGTAACTCCTTCGATGTACATCAGAGGAGTTTCGATCAACTTTGTTGAAAATCCAAAAGACACAAACTTAAAATTTTTTTTTGAGTGCTTCAATTTTGAGGGATGTGAACTTAGGGCAGGTAAGACTTAAAGATTTTTTTTTTTTTTTAAGAGCAAGATGGGGAACCTTCTGGGGAAGCTTCTCAAAATCATAAAACACAAGAGGCCCCATTTTCTTGAGAGGATTTTACACATAAATTACAAGAAAATGGAGGGTTCTAGTGCCTGGAACAACAAACATTTGAGTAGGTAACAACGTCAGAACTTTTAAGTACACGAGTCATCAATACAAAGCTGGCATGTTACTTTTGAATTCAAGTTTTTCATCTTGAGGTGATATCATCGACATCATGTCCAAAAAATTCAATGGTCTTGGCAGCCCAACGGGGTAGACAAGAAAGTGGTGAACTTGTGTTCACTATAAAAGGTCGATCAAAAGTCAGAATAATTTCAGTCAAAAAAGATGGTGGACTAGTCGAAACATATATCGACAGACCAATCGACTCAGAGGTTGATGGTTTATTCAAAACATAAATAAAGTTTGATTGTCCACTCAAAGAACTGAAAAAAGGAACTGGAGAACCAGAGTTAGAAACAACATCAAGGTGGTAATCCTGTAACAATCTAGAGGAGGCATTCAAGAACTTGATGCCAGAAGACTTCTCATCAAACTGTACATTTCGTCTCATAATAATTTTTTTTTTTGACACAATCAAACAATCGATAGGATTCAAAATCTTCATAGTATCCCATCATGATGAAAGCATGACTCTTTGCATCCAACTTCTTTCTGCAATCATCCGAAATATGAGCTGTTGTAAGGGCTAGTTGGGCCTACCGACTAGACCCGTCAATTGACCAAATAAGTCAACTGTCTGGGTTGAGTATAAGATTTGGTTGAATAGATAGTTAAGGTCGAATGACTGAAGAATTTAAGAAGTTGTAACTTCTAGGTAACTGTATATACAAGTATATATATGTGACTATGTAACAGAGGAAAGGTTGGCTATTCTTGTACATAATAAAGTGCATATTGCTGGTTCTCCCACTACTTTGTGTATGTTCCATATATGTGTATGTGTATGTGTATATAGGTTTTATCATATATGCTTCTCTATGTAACGAACTAATGGTAACACTCTCGTACTTTCCCTTAGATTACAACACTAGTTCTGTTGCCAGAAGTTATGAACTTGGGCATGTGAAGTAAAGAGCACATAGATGTTAAGATTGGAAGACATACATGAATGGTGGGAGTGGAAAATCAATAACTACATAAAAAACTACACAAGAAGGAACTAACTGACATTAGCAGTAGCTCACACACAATTCTTCACAGAAACACACGAATGATCCCTGGAAGCCATTCCAAAGGAATTATTTGAATATCTTAACCAATTATCTAATGCACAAGCTCACTCCATATGAAAAGTGAATGTTAAAAATAACAAACAGAGGTTGAAAAATTAAAAAAGAGTGGTTTGAAAGAATCGTTCGTGACTACATTGAAAAACAAGTAATTGAGGATAGATCGTTGGTCGAAACTGTAAAAGACAAATTGCATACCGACTTGCACGACAATTTATTTGTAGTGTTCCATCCCTGTTGCACAAATTTTTGATAGACAAAGGAGCGGGACACATTGTCGAATATCAACCTCTCTTGGGAACACCTCCACCAAATTTAAATTGGCAATAAAAGCAAGATGAGTGGAAAGAATCCTTAGAAACTCGTTGCAAAGATACACGTGAAGCCTAGGATTACTTCGTGAAGAAATGAGAACAAAGAGAATGGATAACACCATCGAATTCGAGTAATTTGGGTTGAAAATGGAGGGATGGATGATCCGTGAGATTCTATAAGTTGAGTTGACTATACCAAAGTAGATAATGTCTGAAGTAAGGAGGAAGATAACTGAAACTAGAGACACGTCAAAATCAAGAGGGAAGACTTCACGACATATGCAAATCCATAAATCCTCAACCGACATCTTGAAATTGGAGTGGGGTAAAAGGAAAAAGAGGCATGAAGAGATGCGAAATGTGAGGGATCCCCAAAGTTTGAACTATAAACAACCCCATGAGTGACATCTCGGTGGAGCACATACGTAGTTTGATTTGAGTGGAATTTGACCAAACTTGGCAATAGTAGTAGCCCCGACGATTCCTAGGAGGAATGCAAGTTTACAGTTGAATGAGGCAGTTATAGGTTCCCATCAACAAATCAATATAGTCGATAGTATGGAAGTTGATGACTCAAGACCCGTGGTTCAACATTCTCCTACTAGAAACCCTAGCCCACATATTACATACTTTCTCTACCAAAAACTTCATATTGATACTCGATATATGAAAGTATGGTGTGAAACTAATAGAGATGGTCACATAAGAGAAAAAATTCTGATTGAAGCGCAAGAAACTAATAAAAACCCAACAGATGACATATTCCTCCACATAAAATATCTCACAGACTCTACCCCCTTACCAAATTTATTTATTGAGGAGGAATTAAAATTAACAAACAATGAAAATGAATTGAAACAACCCTCTAGAGGAAAATTCGTCGAGTATATATACAAGTGATATCAAACATATGACATAATCCCAGTAGGAGAACAAATTCAATTAGCATTGGAATACGGTCCGACTGAAGATTAATAGAAGATTGTACCATTCGATTCAAACACTAATATTTCGACCCCCCAAAACAAAATTATATTGATGTCCCAGTCCACTCCTATAACAAATCAACAAAATCAAACTCTTTCAATAATCCCAGTTTTTAACCCCCTAAGAAAACCACAATGGGTCTCAATCACATACCCATATATGAAGGAGATGAAGATCCCAAATGACATTGGTTCATTTGTGAGAAATTCTGGGACGCGGTCGACATCATAGATGTAGCTAAGAAAATGACATAGTTTGGTGTCGCTCTTCGAGCTAGGTATCTCACTTGGTTCATGAAATTTACATAGAATCAAATAAGTTCAAAAGTGGATATAAAGGAAAATTTCCTCACATTTTTCAATACACAAGGCATTAGCCATCTGGATGGGTATACACTAAAAGAAATTAAACAAAGTCTGGATGAAATAGTTCGAGAATATGATAAGATATTCAAAGATTTACTTAGTCAAATTCCCTATATCATAGAAGAAAAAATCCTCATACAATGGTACGTATCAAGAATACTACAAAAAATTAGAGCTCCACTATGGATGTATGACATTCAAACATGCAAGGATTCTCTGAAAACAAAACAACATATAGAAATAGATGATGAAGGACCTTCGACTTCATCAATTATGGAGTGTTCAACAACACATGTATTCCAATAGAGGATGAACACCTTCAGTAACCACTCACATAACCGGATCAAATATCAACACACCGATGTTTTCACGTGGTAAAACCCCTACGGGGAAACATCCATGGCCCCAACCAACGTGACCACTTGGAGCAGTTTATTAATGCAAAAGAAAAATATTACAGAGAGATTTTACAAGAGAGTTTCTCACAATCGATCATCAAAAAATGACCCTCCATGCTCTTTAAATAGAGATCATGGACCAATCGGGTGTTAGGCCACAAATCAATGTCCGTTAAGATCGAGGAGAGTATGAAACATCAGATCACTCTATGTCGGGAATATATCATGACCGTTGGATTTCCTAACTACAAATAAATACTAATTCATACCAAACAAACACACTAAGAAACACACTTTTACCTAACGACACATTAGACCAAGTAGATCTTAACTAACTCCTAAGTGTGTAAATATCCTAACATCCCCCCTTAAGAACAACTTGGGATAGGATTAAAGGATTTACAATGTTGACACAATAGGATAAGGAAGGAGGCATTAGAGCCTATCCCCCCTTAATGACAACTTCCTGAACTCCTAACATAGATTGAAGTTTGGAAAACTTCGCTTCTGTAAGAGACTTTGTGAAAATGTCTGCAACTTGATCTTCTGTAGGGAAAAAGAGCACTTCAATAACTTGATCATGACTAAGCTTTCTGATGAAGTGCATGTGTAGCTCGATGTGCTTGCTACGCTGATGTTGAACTGGGTCTTTGGCAAGCTTTATGGAACTCTGATTGTCACACCAAAGGCTGGTCGGATACTGCTACTTGAATCCAAACTCTGAAAGGATCTATTGAAGCCACAAGGCTTCTTGACTTGCATTTACCGCTGCTCAGTACTCTGCTTCTGCTGATCGTAAGGGTCGCCGACCCAATTTGAATTAGTGAAACCAACCAATAAAGGAGTCCCCCCTGAACTTTAATGTATCCCGAACTGAATTTTACCACAGACATAACAAAGTATCCTTTTAGCTGCTTTTCAATGGATTTCATGGGGTGTTTGCATATAGCGGGCAACAAGACCAACAACAAAGGAAAGATCAGGAAAAGTATGATTCAAGTATAAGAGGCTACTAATTAATTGACGGTACAGGGTGGCATCAAATTTAGGATAAGTACAGGTGGCAGTAAGCTTGACTCCAGACTGGAAGGGAGAAGGGGCTGGTTTACAATCATCCATGTGAAAGCGACGAAGAAGGACACAAGCATACTTAGATTGGGAAAGAAAAATTCCGTCATTGGTTTGCAAAACTTGGAGGCCAAGGAAATAGTGAAAAAATCCTAAGTCTGTCATTTCAAATTTCTTCTTAAGGCTGGTTTTCACATGGTTTAAAAGTTTTGAGTCACTACCAATAAGGATAAGGTCATCAACATAATGGACAAGGATTATGAGATGGCTTCCTACTTTCTTTTTGTAGACATTAGGATCAAAATGACATCTAGAGAATCTGGTGTCAATAAGAAATCTTTCCATTTTGGCATACTAAGCTTGGGGAGCTTGCTTAAGACCATAAAGAGATTTCTTAAAGCAACAAACAAGGCTAGAGTCATTCTGGACATAGCCAAGAGGTTTTTCCATGTAGATTTCTTCTTTCAAATCGCCATGCAAGAAGGCAGATTTAACATCCATCTGATGGATCTCCCATTTATGTGAGGAAACAAGGGAAAGAACAAGGTAGATGGAATTCATTTTGGCTATAGGGGAAAAGGTTTCATTATAGTCAATTTTTTCAACTTGGGAAAATCCTTTGGCAACTAATCGAGCCTTGTGTCTTTCAAGACTTCCATATGATGCATACTTAGTTTTGTAGACCCATTTACATATGACAAGTTTTCTTCCTTTTGGAATAGGTACAGGATCCAAAGTATCGTTTTCCATTAAAGAACAATACTCTTCATTCATTACTGTATCCCAACCTAGATGACCTGAAGCTTCTGCAAATGTCTCTGTATCATGAGTGTCTAAAACTTGATCCAAAAGAGAAGAGGCTTACGGGAACTATGAACGTGTTCGATGCTGATCTGAAGGATCATCGACAAGAACACCAACTGCTTCTCATGTTGAACAGATCCCATCTAGGAAGCGGTGGAACTAGTGTTGGTTCAGATTCAAAGGACTCAGTTGGAGGAAGGTGAGCAGGTGGAGGTGGATTTTCATCCTCACTGTCATCATCTGAAGAAGAAACTAGAATAGGAAAAGAAGAATACACAAACACCGAAGATGGCTCGCAGGCCGAAGAAGGCACAATCGCTGAATTAGGCTCGCAGGCCAAGAGATTTTCATCAAATTTAACATCTCTTCTAATAATAATTTCATTACAATGTGGTTGAATAAGTCTATAACCATTGACATCTTCAGAATAGCCAACAAATATACACTTCTCACTTTTAGGCTGCAATGCTTTCCTTTTCTCATTAGGAATGTGAGCCCATGCTATATTGCCAAATACACGGAAGTGACTTACATCTAGTTTAATTTTAGTCCAAGCTTCTTCAAGTGTTATATTTTTAAGAGCCTTTGTGGGAGTGAGATTGACTATGTAATTTTCACAGTTGATTGCTTCCTCCCAATACTTTAGACTTAATCCATTAGATTAGCTCATACAATTAGCCATTTATTTTAATGTGCGATTCTTTCTCTCAACAACACCATTTTGTTGTGGTGTATATGGAACAATGTGTTTCATTTGGATGCCCTGTGTAGTGCATTAACTTGTAAAATTATTGTTCACATATTATCCTCCATTATTTGTTCTTAACTTTTGAATTTTATGTCCATATTTCTTTTCTACAAGGGCCTTGTAGGGAAAAAACTTGTCAAAAACTTCGCTCTTAAGTTTTAGGAAGTAAACCCAAGTACGTTTTGAAAAATCATCAATGAAAGTTAAGAAATACTTGCACCCAGAAAAATAAGGAGAATAAAATAGACCGCACAAATCACTGTGAACAAGTTGCAAAGGGCCCGAAGCATGCCAAGAGGCACGTTTGTCAAAACTATCCCGATAATGTTTGCCGAGAACACAACTGGCACAAACACCATCTCTGCATGAAACAAGAGGAAGACCAACCACCATCTGTTCATTACATAGTTGCTGTAATGAGAGATAGTTTAGATGACCAAACCACTCATGCCAAAGTTTGCTCAAGTCATCACTATGAGAAACAAAAATTGATGACCCAAAGTTGTCAAAATTGTACAACCTGGTAATATCATCAACAATTCCAGTTGCAAGAACATGCTTAGGATATTTTAGATCCTTGATTACAACTTGGTGAGGTGAAAACTCTATGGTTTTACCTTCACCTGAATGAGTGATTTGATATACTGATAGAAGGTTACAAGAAAGACTTGAAACACATAATACATCATTGAAATTACCATTATCTACTTGAACTGTTCTAGATCCTACAACACTAAGAGATCTGTCATCACCAACAAATAATTTCTTGGTGTTACATTCATTTAGAGCATAAAATATGGCTTTATCCTTAGCCATATGATAAGATGCTCCTAAATCAATAAGCCACTCATCAGAAGAAGAAGTATAAGTTGTCATGAAGGAGAAACCAGAAGCGAAAAGTGCATGTCCATGAGAAGAAGAAGAAGAAGTAGAATCAACACTGATGTTGTGCTTCTTCATCGCTGCTTCTAAAGCTGCCATCTTCTTGAAACATTTAGACTCATCATGACCATCTTTATCACAAACGTTGCAATGTCTGCCAGTCTTCTTATTTTTATGATTTTCTCCTTTGTCACAATTAGGAGCTGAAGCTGTCTGAGCGGGTTTGGGACCCTTATGTTTCTTGTTGTTGTAGCGAGGATGTTGCTTCTTGGGATACTTGGGTTTATCTTTCTGTTGGGAAACTAAGGTTTTTTTGGAGGTACCTGTAGTGTTGATCACTCCAAGTTGTACAAGCTTATCTTCCTCTCTAATCAAAGCAACACAAAAGGAATCAAGAGTGGGTTTTTGATAAGCTTTCCCTAAAGCCTCTCTCATGGCATAAAAGGTAAATACAGACACAGAATATGCACTACCTAGCTTAGAAAGAATAAGATAGATGAAACACTCTTCCTCCATTATTATCTTACATTCTTCACATAAAATTCTGAGTGTTTTAAACTTAGATAGATAGTCTCCAAGGCAAGAAAAATCACTTGGAATCAAGGTCAGTACTTTATTTTCTAACTGTTGTGATAAAATAATATTGATTTTACCAAACACAGATTCAATCTTTTCCCAAGCTTCTTCGGGGTCATCAATTTCTTTAAGGTGGAACCTTAAATCAGGAGAGATGGACATTCCAATTAGTCCACATGCTTCGTCACTCCTATTAGCCCATTTTTCATTCTTATCATCATCAGTGGGTTCATTTTCTTTTCCCAAGGTAATTAGGTACAAGCCTTTACTTCTTAATAAACCTTCCATATGAGATTTCCATTGGAAGTAGTTGGTGCTGGTAAGAAAAACATTACTTTTAGAAGCCATATTAAAGATGCAGATAATATGGATTTAAAAACTGAAAATGATGATTTGGATGGAAAGAGCTCGAAAAGTTATGCGGTTTTAAAAAACACACATTGAGAACGAACTTCGGATGTGAGAGTTATGCCCTTTTAAAAAAAGGCATAAGCGGTAACCAAATGACCACGTGATAGTGTAAGTTGCTTTATGAAGTGACCCACTTTTATAAAGAGAAGTGGGGATCACTTTTACAATGAAGTTACTTTATAACAGAAAAGATGCATGAAAAATAAACAACTCTAAAATAAAATATTAAAGCTACTTATAGTGATTCACTTTTATACTTGAAGTGAAATACACTTTACAATTTTAGCATGAATTTTTTCAAAAAAAGTAACAAAAGAGAGATTTGAACTCAAGACCTCTTACTTAATAAGGCAAATTTTAACCAAATGGTCTTGCAAAATATATTGTAATGTTTAGAAGGAGGATTGTTATTGTTATTGTTGTTGAGCGTGCTAAAAAAAACTCTTTTCACACAAGAAAAAAATTTCGCTTCTCGATGACAACAAGGGTTAGATCTCGGTTAGCTTACCTAGAAGATGCACCTTTTCCTATCTGTTTCTGATTTTCTGAGATCGCACAGGGCGTGGGACAAAGAGAATACATAGATAAAAAATAGTAGCAACCCGAAAATAAATAAAACAAAACCGAAATAAATCCAAAATACTACTCTGCAAAAATTTAAAAAAATGCGTATTCAAGCTTTATACCCCCAGATCTGACTATAATGGCCATATCTTGGGAAAACAAAAACCTTTTCGAGTGAAAAGAAAAGTGTTCCTGACTAAAACGAATGATCTGGATGCAATGGAACAATCCTCTCAGCCCAAAAATGTACTAAAATGACATAAAATGGAGATGAGACAACTCAGCTTTACGATCTCGATCTACAACATGATCGGGTCTTCAAACAGGCTCTGATACCATGTTCGAAAACACAAGTATTCCAATAGAGGATGGACACCTTCAATAACCAATCACATAACCAGATCAAATATCAACACATCGATGTTTTCACGTGGTAAAACCCCTACGGGGAAACATCCATGGCCCCAACCAACGCGGGCACTCGGAGCAGTTTATTAATGCAAAAGAAAAAGATTACAAAGAGATTTTACAAGAGAGTTTATCACAATCAATCATCGGAAAATGACCCTCCATGCTCTTTAAACAGAGATCATGGACCAATCGGGTGTTAGGCCACGGATCAATGGTCGTTAAGATCGAGGAGAGTATGAACCGTCAAATCACTCTATGTCGAGAACATATCGTGACCGTAGGATTTCCTAACTACAAATGCATACTAATGCATACTAAAGAAACACACTAAGAAACACACTTTTACCTAACGAAACATTATACCAACTAGATCTTAACTAAATCCTAAGTGTATAAATATCCTAACATGAAGAAAAGGCTAGAAGAAGAACTTGAAGTTCCGCGACATTCTCTAAAAAACATGGTCATTGCAGAAAATGAACTCTAATGCACCATTTTCTCCAGTGAAGGGCACACAAAGGACTACTGTAAATTCAATGATGCATTAGATCCAACCATCTGGCGTATTCAAATAGAAACATTCTGTGATATTTTCTAAGCTATGAAAAATCAAGCAACCAGGGACTACCCATACAATCTAAAAAATGTCAGGCCAAACTGGTGTCATATTTGTGAAGAGAATAATCATTCTACACAAGAATGTCAGCTAAATGAGAGAAACAAAGTAAATATCCATTCAATATATCACGCGCATACAACTGACCATAATATCGACCAAGGAGGATGAAATGAATATAGAGGTTGTGGTCATGGGGGCTACCAAGGAAGGTGAGGATATAGAGGTGGACGTGGTCAACTAGGCCGAGGACATGGTTGGGGACAATTCTATTGTTTTAATTGTTGGAAATATGACCATATAAGCATCGTCCACCTTATTAAGGATAGAACCGACCTCAAATTCTACAACATTCGTGGAGTGGGTGATCACTCACTCGAAGACTTCCCAATAGTATTGGAGAAAGTTAGGAACAAAAGAAATGTGAACCTCTTGCACACTATTCCTAAGAAAAAAATATTAAACTCGCAAGAATTATTAAACTCAAAAAATCTCCACGTTGTGACTAGTTAAGGTATGGATGAAGACTTTTATCAAGAATTTCCAACTCGACAAAAGGGATATCAAAACATGTACCCTGACCTAGAATAAGAAGAAAGGATAATGTGGGAAGCGCTAGAATTATTCAAAAATATCGACTAAGAAAAAAAATGGAAGCAGGGGAGGGAAAAAAAACACTTCAAACACTGCCTTAGATGAATTTCGTCGACTACTAAAATAAAAGCAATTGGTTGGCTGCTTGATCGACCTACTAAACATTCTGAGAGAATTTAAAGAGGATCAAAGACTATATAAGAATCTTTGACAATTGTCGCAGGATAAACACATGAATGAATACAATTACCAAGTCGACCTTGAGATTGATGGACATATGATTAAACAAGTCATGGTCAACTTTGGATCACAAGTAAATATCCTCCTCTGAGAGACATGGAATCGACTTGGAAGACCCCTGCTGATTCCAATGATGAATTTATTAAAATTAGTGATTCAAAGATTCACCGAGTCAATTGACACACTTAAAAATGTCAAAACATATATAATGGGGATTCCAATGATGGTCGACTTTGAAGTGATCAATCTGGTTGAAGGCATTCCTGCCTACCCTGCATTAGTAGGCAGGCCATGGGGTTAGAACATGAAAGTGACTATCTCCCTGGAAATAGATAGGATCAAATTGAAAGGAAGTGGTTGAAAAATCATCATACCCCTGGATCCAAAAGAAGGAAAACCATGGGTAGAAACATAGGATGAAGACCAGGAGGCTCGTTGACTATAACAGATAATGAATGAGCATAAAGAGAATGTTGAACCAAATGTATAAGGATAAAATTTAGTCGGAACCCCAATATCTTTGGGACAAAACTCAGACACAAAACTCTATAAATGGAAGATAAATAACTATGAATCCAAAGCGAAGGAATGTTGGTCGATAGAGGAAATTTTGATAAAGTGATTGAGAGCATGTTTTTCGGTACAAACACTCCCTATCGTTTTTGAGAAAAATATAAAACAGATGCCAACTCTTATTCCGAATAACACAAAACAACATCTCCCTTGTGGTTCAATGAAAGAAATTTTTCGTCGGTCCATGTGGATGAGGTATAAAAAAAAGTCGGAGAACAAGAAAGAGTACAAATCCTAGTAGAGTCCTTCACTAGTCAAGCTACTCGATGGTGGGAAACTCATTCCCCCCACTTTCAAACATGGACTACCGCTACACTATTTTTTGTCGAACAATTTTGTAAACTATGAGCAAGAGTCGACATCCTGACCTTTAAACCTGGGTTCAACCCAGTGGCTCACATTCACCAATGTGAAAATGAATGGAGAAGAGTGGGATACATAGATTAAAGAGCATGGCCGCATATGTTTCCCAACACATTGGATGACATACCGCACAAGTGGTACAAAATCGAAGAGGTATGTGGCCATACATTTAATTGTAATAGAACAAAGGAATTTTTTTAAAGAGATTTCAAATTCATTCCAGAAGAGGCACAACCTGTGAGATGAAACACAAGAAATATAGAACTTTCTTGAGAAACAAAATCCTGATGAAATACAAAAGAGAGGCAAGACAAAAGTTGACATAGGATTGACGTTGACTTGTAGTTTCGTGTCGACTCAGGATCAAGATGATATAAGCGCTTTTTGGGTAGACATTGAAAACATAAGTTTTCCAATACAAAGATTTACATGGATAAAAAGCCACCTAGGAGTAAAAAACTACGTAAAAACAATCTATTTAGTATCCACAGAAGATAAGGAAGACTTAGAAAAACCCAATTTTCTTCCAAGCTACAATCAGGTTATAGAAGGTGAATGAAAATTGGACGAATATAAGGTGCCATAATGGATGGATGAGGAAATAAAAATGAGAGAATTTGACATTGCGACAAATGGTCGACCAAAAATGGCAAGGATAGGCAACTATTGGTCGTATAAGAAAACAACATAAATAATTGACCTACTGCGTGAATACCAATATGTTTTTGCTCACATCTACAAGGATATGAAAGGACTTGTACAAGAGATGGGGGAGATGAAAATTGATGTCATCCCTGGGTCTAAGCCTATCAAGAAACCACCATACAAATTATCCCACAAGTACAAACCCATCGTACAAAAATAGATGAAGGCAATGCTAGTTTCTGGCATTATTTACCCCATCGAAAAATATGAATAGGCAAGTCCAATGGTGGTGCAAACCAAAAATAACGACCCAAATAACTTAAGAATATGCGTCTACTTAATAGGAGTAAATAAGCTAACTGTAATCGATTCATTCCCAACATTGTTCACAGATGGAATTATTAATGAAGTCGTTTGACACAAATGCTATTCCTTCACAGATGGCTTCTCTGGATATAAACAAGTACCGATTGCAAAAGAGGATGAAGAAAAAAATACTTTTGTATATGAATTTGGCTCGTTTTCATATAGGGTGATTCCTTTTGGATTTAAAAATGCATCGATAGTATTTTCAAAGATAGTGGTAAAAACTTCTCAAGATTACATTTATAAAAAAATGGATGTCTATTTTGATGATTGGAAAATATACAACTTACTAAAAGAACACATCTATTGTCTTAGGATGATGTTAGAAAGGTGTCGACAGATTCATCTTTCCATGAATATCAAGAAATACATATTTGTCACTCTAATTGGTATCCTACTCGGACATATTGTATGCAAAGATGACATCAAATTCAATATGGAAAAAATAAAAGTAATCCTCGACTTGAAATCGTTGGTAAATCAAAAGAAAATCAAAATATTCCTTAGACATACAAGGTACTATAGAAAATTCATCTGTCACTACTCTGACATTACATTTCCAATTGACGAGTTGCTCAGAAAATAATTTAAATTTTGAGCCAGGAATGCAATGAATCCTTGAAGTTATTAAAAATAAAATTGGTAGAAATGTCGACACTAGGATTTCCAGATTCGAGAAGAGAATTTCACGTCCATGTCATTGCATCAAATGTTGATGTGGGATTAGTCTTAGCACAACCATATGATGACATGATTGATGGTCCCAATGCATATTCCAGTCAAAAGCTTAATAAAGCGGAAAGTAACTATTCAATAACAGAAAGGGAAGGATTAGCCATGATCTCCACCCTACATAAATTTCAACATTACTTACTAGAAAATCCATTCACATTGTTCACAGATCATTAAGCTCTTTATAAATACCTAGTAAACAAACCTATCTACCAAGAAAAAATATTTCTATGGATACTATTGTTTCAAGAATTCGACTTCGACATAGAAGTATGACCAGGAAAAAAAAGCATTGGCCCATATCACCTATCAGAACTTGAAATAGGGGAAGATATGACGGGTATAGATGATGATTTACCTTATACACATTTATTCCGGGTCGAAGCCACTCCCAAACAGATAGAAGAAATAATAAATTTTTTGGAGGAAGGGAAGGCTCCCGACGATCTTCCAAAAAATAAAAAGAAAATTCTAGCATTAAAAGAAACACCATTATGCATTGTCATGAATGTATACTTATATAAGTTAGAAAGTGATGATATTTTAAGAATATGTTCCCTGGAACACGAAAGAGAAGACATAATTAATGAGGCTCATGCTGGCCCTGTAGGATGCCACTGTCAAGCTGACACAATATCCTAGAAGATACTTTAGGTAGGACTTTGGTGACCAACTATACACAGAGAATATCGAGAACAAGTGAAGAAATGTGACAAATTCTAGAGGATGGGACAACCTCTATGGAAAAACAAAATGCCCCTACACTCGGTAAACCCTAGTTTACCATTTGAAATATGGTATATCAACTTTGTGGGTCCATTCCCAAAGAGAGGCAATAGAATAGGTGCAAAGTATATCATTACTGCAGTCAAATACCTAAACAAATGGGAAGAAGTGGAACCATTCGAGACTTGTACAAAAGAAACAACAACAAAATTTATATACGAGAACATAGTAACAATATTCCCCCCCCCCCCAACATTAATCAATGACCAGAGAACACACTTCGTCTATGAAACAATCCAGATCTTACTTAAGAAGTTCATGATCGACCACACGAAAACAACAACCTATCACCCAAAAACTAATGGTGCACTCTAGTCCTTCGATAAAATACTCCACAAAGGCTTAAAAGTTTTTTACGGGATCAACATGGACAATTGAGACGATAAGGTTCCTGCAGTACTATGTGCATATAGGACTGCTTACAATAGGTCGACTGGTCGAACTCCATTCAAACTTATTTATGGTCAGGAAACTGTAATTCTATTACACTTTCGGGATAATGTAGAAGGGTGGCATCCATCCTAAGATATGACCATACTTTAAATACAAAAAAAATTCTTCTATCAATTCATTAAACTGGAGGAAGAAAGAATGATAGCGCAATAACATCAAGAAGTTGAAAAGCACCAACAAAAAGCCCGACAATAATGACACCTAAAGAAAAAAGACATAAAATATAAGATTTGGTATTGATGTATGACTTTTTGATCAAAGGAAAACTACGAAAAACTTGAAACTTCCTGGTTAGGTCCCTATATTGTCAAGGATGTCCAACCAAATGGAGCAATCAAACTAAGAACACTATAAGGGCACCCACTTCAAAAATTGGTCAATGGGGTCTGACTGAAAAATCACAATACATAACAACCTATTGATGTCTATATCGGTTAAGGTCCAAACAACAACCTCATGAGGATATGAATCCCCTTGCGTTTTATAGAGGTGGTACTCCTCTTTGCATGAAAGATATATCTTGAATATCTTGAATTAGGGAGAATGCTAGACAACAAACTAGTCTTTATTGCTTAAATTTGTACATGGAATGGTTCTTGATTACATGATATGATATTTATGTGCAACAAATAGCTTCTTAACAAATAAAATATTGAAGGAAGGCTTCAATATCATAATACAAACATACTCAACACCATTTATGCAACCCTATAAATCACATACAAGTAGAGGATACATCCATATCTTCTCAAGAAAAAGGAGGAAATAATTTTGATCATTTCAAAGAACTTTAAATGAGTCCCACATTCATAATTGGAAAGAATTTGATGGGAATACTTCAAAAATATCATCCTCCGAAACCCTAAGATCTGAGAAATCATTAAAGTAAAACCCCAAATTAGTTCTCTGTGGAGTTTTATTCATAAAATTTATTCAACAATACAAAACATCTTAGAAAAAGAATTGACTAAATATTCAGAAATGAAGCTTGTCAGAAACAAGACTAAATTCCCATTAATTTAATAGACAATCTTGGGTAACATCTGGTAGTCACATACATGGCTGTAGATATTCTATGATCATATAATAAAAGTCTTGGAAGATTACAAGAGAAATACTCAAGAACTCAACCTTATGGTCATTTCAAAAATATGAACAAAAGGCCTTAAGAACGTGGTGTAGAAGAAGAAGAAGAAGAAGAATGGAGAACATAGAGGTATCTGTTTTTTGATCAGAATATTTTCTTCATATTGATGGCTAGACTCTTCTGTTCTGATCTTCTGCTCTGATAATACAACCTTCTTTGACCTCTTTGATGAGGCCCTTTTTTTTTTTTTCAAACCATCTCTTCTAACTTCTTGAATAGTTATGGATTTTTATTTCTTGGAATAACCACTTTAATTAATGTCTCATTAATAAATTTGTATCATTGACATCCTTATCTTGAAGTGGGCCCCTTTTTATCATTACTAAAAGTTTTTAATTAAATTTTATTTTGAAAAAATTAACTGGCTGCCCCCCTTTTTAAAGTGGACTATGTTTTGATTTTCTAAGCATGATATTAAATTTTTCATCCATGGAAATCAAATTAGATATAAAAAAAACGATTCCAACTTTCCAACGAGTCTTTCTGAGTGCAATTTGGAGTTATGGATCTCAAGATATGAGCTCGTGAAGTCGAGGTACCAAGCAGATTTATCAACACACCATAAAAAATATAGATGAATTTTATTTCCCTTTATGAGAAAAATATGACCAATTTCAGCCCTTGAAACTTGTTCCATCATCTTCCTTGTCGAATTACCTTTCCAATGAGGTATGGTTTTCCCAAATCCAACTCCCGGATCTCAAGATATGGTCTTCAGAAAATCGCTGCTTAACAACTGTTGATCAAATCTCATGGGGCAATCCTAGCCCTTGATCTAATTTCGCCTCCCCCATTTAAAATTTGACTTTTTCCTCAAAATGTATATCCCACATTCCTTTTTTTCATGAGAGTTTGTGGTATATATTAAAATTTTTATCATGCTTTACATGTGAATCATAAAGAGACTATGGAGACTTGGAGATTTGACCCTTAGAAACTTAATGAAATAATTAAATATTTTGGCTGCCCAATCATCATCCACCAAGCACCTAGTCAACGATGAGTCAACATCTAGTCAACCGTGAGTGAACGTCCACATCAGTTCCACATATCACATTTTGATTAGATATTATATCTGCCACATGTTATGAGGTTCTTCGCTGCCATGTGTCATCAATAGTTGGTTGCCATGTGGAGTGATTTTATTGGTTAATAATTCTTGGAATTAGTTTTTTAATATAAGTTAAGTATCAAAACTATGGGGAAGGTCGGACAAGAAGGAGGTAAGGTGAGGGTAGAGTAAGGGGGGGAGGGGGGATGAGGGTGCTGGAGTCAGGTTATCAGAGGTGTGAGGTGTGGAGGGATAACGACTATGAACCTGTGGTGTTGAGTGAACCCGTTGGAGGAGAGATAAGGAGTGGGAGTGAGGTGAGGTAAGGAAGGAGGAGAGATACGTATGGAAGAGAGATAAGGATGCAATATAATATGTGTGAGGTGAGTTTGAAAGTTATCTATGAACCCATTGTGTTGAGTGAGTAAGGGAGAAATCTTAAAAATTTCTAAGTATGGGACTAAAGGAGTGAGGTGAAGAGGGAGTGAGGTAGAAAAAATTATGAGTGTGGAGAGATTGTATTCCAAGAGATGAATGGTACAAAAAATGGTTCCAATAGATGAATGAGATGTATTCTATGAATTAGATAATTGATATATTCCAAGAGATGAATGGTTCCAATAATGTTTCCAAGAGATTAGTTCTAAGAAAATACGTGGTTCCAAGAAATTGGGCACAGTTCCAAGAAAATTATCTTTGTTGTTCATGGAAGAAGCGTTTTTTGGGTGGTTAGACAAAAACTTGGATATCTTGAGCATAAGAACTCGGATTTTGAATCCGTCGCTAAATGCGTGATGAAGCTGAGACTGTGGGATACACAATGAACTTATAATAGTTCAAAATTTTCTTATTCTAATGTCAATTTTCATTATTATTCCAAGAGAGACAAAATAGAGGTGACCAATT
This sequence comes from Picea engelmannii, assembly GCA_009831015.1. Taxonomy (NCBI): domain Eukaryota; kingdom Viridiplantae; phylum Streptophyta; class Pinopsida; order Pinales; family Pinaceae; genus Picea; species Picea engelmannii. The sequence continues at coordinate 120,875 of ML805545.1, forward strand.
TTTTGATCAATATCTGGCTCCAACTGCAAGATAGTGACCCCCTGTGGGTTGCTGAGAACACCAAAATATGAAGAACATCTTCCTTCTCCATTGGGCTATGGACTCATCTTCGAAATGGATTCTTGTAATTCTTCTTCCATGGAGTTATCTTCAAATATCGTCTTCACTTATCAACTGCTTTATTATGCAAAACTTTGACTAAAATAGTAAACTATGTAGAAAAAAGATCTACCTACCCTATCTTACTTGAAAGAAAGGGACACTTTTAGGTGTAGGTAGATTTCCAATGGAGCCATTCAAGCATCCATATGTAATCATTTGTGGAATGAATTCCAAAACCGGGGAACATATTGGGGCATGTACCAATGAGTCAGGGGAACTTTCAATGTGCATTGGAGATTAACAGAACAATATGTGTTGAGAATCTGATTGCATTGATTGCAAAATGCGTGATGAAGCTGAGACTGTGGGATACACAATGAAATTATAATAGTTCAAAATTTTCTTCTTCTAATGTCAATTTTCATTATTATTCCAAGAGAGACAAAATATAGGTGACCAATTTTTTGATCAATATCTGGCTCCAACTGCAAGATAGTGACCCCCTGTGGGTTGCTGAGAACACAAAAATATGAAGAACATATTCCTTCTTCATTGGGCTATGGACTCATATTCGAAATGGATTCTTGTAATTCTTCCTCCATGGAGTTATCTTCAAATACCCTCTCCACTTATCAACTGCTTTATTATGTAAAACTTTGACTGAAATAGTAAACTATGTAGAAAAAAGATCTACCTACCCTATCTTACTTGAAAGAAAGGGATACTTTTAGGTGTAGGTAGATTTCCAATGGAGCCATTCAAGCATCCATATGTAATTGTTCATGGAATGAATTCTAGAACTGAGGAACATATTGGGGCATGTACCAATGAGTCAGGAGAACTTTCAATGTGTGCTGGAGATTAACAAAACAATATGTTTTGAGAATCTGATTGCATTGCTTGGATAACAATTATTTGGAACCATGATTCAATGAAATAAACTCTTGGTTGCTCAATATTGCTGCCATATTTGATTGGATAAGGAATTTCCAGTTTTAACATACTTTCATTTCTTTCCTTATCACTGATCACATCCAAGAATTTTGATTCACTGGCAATGTCTTGAAAATATTCTTTCTTTACACAATGGAAATCTTGCTCATCGTTGTTCTCAAAATTCATTTCTTCCACCAATTATTATTGTTGCCAATGTTCTTGAGGCTTTTCATCATTTGTTGCAACATTTTCCACATGAGCATATTGGCTGAAATCTTCTGGTGCATTTGGTGGAGGCTCATGAATATTAATTTTAAATTTGCTACTTGAAAGATCTTCATATGGAGTACATGAAATGCTGAAATATTCATTATATTATGTCCATATGGGAGAGGGTGGGTGGGAAAATGTTTCAACAAATGAAGTTTCCAACACATCCCAACTAGTAATGGTCCGAGACAACAATGAAGGGAACCTTTCAAGAGCATCTCCTCGCAGAGTTTGTAAGAATAATCGACATGTAGCATTTTCTTCAGTGAGATGTAAAATATCACATGTAATTTTGAATCTAAACAAGTGTTGTTCCACATCTTCTGAATTATTTCCAAAGAATGTGGAAAATATTTCAATATAAATGTTTGGCATTTGAAAATCAACTTCTGGCAAATTTAAAGGGGTTTTATGAAATCTACTCCTTTGGATAACTCTTCCTTTTGCTGCATCTTGTAAATCCATTGATGGGGTTGGTGGAGAAGGTAAAGGAGCATCATGACATGAAATAAACTCCTCAGAGGAGTCATACCATATCTCTTCTTGAGATTCTTGAAACCTTTCAATGGAGTTGCCATGACATTTGAGATTTCTTTCAATGGAATCACGAGGAAGTTCATCCTCCTAGATCTTTGATTGTTGTTGGATATTTTTGAGGTCATCCAAATATTTATGAATAATCTTTTTATAAATCTCGTGCATCTAGAACACGCAATAGTATTCTTGAAATTTCTTTTCAAAACTTTGAATCATGGAAACTCCGATTCTTCAATCAAATCTAAAACAAAGCCTCAAATATCTTGAAAATAAATTGTTCCCCTGTATGGTTGCCAAAAATGTTGATGTCTAGATCAGTTAAAGTCCAAACAAAAACCTCATGAGAATATGAATCCCCCCACATTTTTATAGAGTTGGTACTCCTCTTTGGATAAAATATATACCTTGAAAATCTTGAATTAGGGAGAATGCTAGACAACAAACCCCAAGTCTTTATTGCTTATATTTTTTCATGGAATGGTTCTTGATAACATGATCTAATTTTTACGTGCAACGAATAACTTCTTATCAATTAAATTATTGAAGGAAGGATTCAATATCATAATATATACATACTCAACACCATTTATGCAACCCTCTAAATCACATATAAGTACATGATACATCCATATCTCCTCAGAAGAAAAAGGAGGAAATATTTTTTATCATTTCAAAGAACTTTAAATGCGTTTTGCATTCATAACTGGAAATAATTTGATGGGAACAATTCAAAAATATCATCCTCAGAAACCCAAAGATCTGAGAAATCATTAGAGTAAAACCCCGAAGTAGTTCTCTGTGGAGTTTTATTCATAAAAGTTATTCAACAATACAAAACATCTCAACAAACCAATTGACTAAATGTTCAAAAATAAAGCTTTTTAGAAACAAAAATAAATTCCCATGAATCCAATAGACAATCCAGGATTACATCTAGTAGTCACATACATGATTGTAAATACTCTATGATCATATAAGAAAAGTCTTGGAAGATTACAAGAGAAACACTCAAGAACTGATCCTTATGTTCATTTTAGAAATATGAACAAAAGGCCTTGAGAAAGTGGCGTAGAAGAAGAAGAAGATCTATGTTTTCTGATTATAATCTTGGCTGTATGTTGATGGTTGGACTCTTCTGTTATGATCTTCTACTCCGATAATACAACCTTCTCTGACCTATTTGATGAAGCGCTTTCTTGCTTTTTAAAACCAACTCTTCTAACTTCTTGAGTAGTTAGGGATTTTTCTTTCACGGAATAACCACTTTAATTAGTGCCTCATTAAATTCATTTAATGAATTTGTATCATTGACATCCGTATCTTGAAGTGGGCCCCTTTTCATCTTTAATAAAAGTTTTTAATTAAATTTTATTTTGAAAATTTTAACTGGCTGCCCCCTTTTTTAAAGTGGGCCGTGTTTTGATTTTATGAGTGTGATATTGAAATTTTTAGCCACGGAAATCAATTTAGATCTAAAATACACCATTCCATATTTCCAACGAGTTTTTTTAAGCGCAATTTGGAGTTTTTGATCTCAAGATATGAGCCCATGAAGTCGAGGTACCAAGCAGATTTATCAACACACCATAAAAATATAGTTGATTGTTCTTTCAATTTATGAGAAAAATATGGCCAATTTCATCCCTTGAAACCTCTTCCATCATCTTCCTCATTGAATTAAATTTCCAAATAGGTATGGTTTTCCCAAATCCGACTCCCAGATCTCAAGATATGGCCTTAGAAAATCGTTGCTCAACAATGGTTGATCAAATCTCATGGGGTAATCCTAGCCCTTGATCTAATTTCACCTCCCCCACTTAAAATTCAACTTTTTCCTCGAAATGTATATCCCACATGCATTTGTGGTCGTGAGAGTTTGTGGCATATATTAAAAAGTTTATCATGTTTTACATGTGAAGCATAAAGAGACTATGGAGACTTGGAGATTCAACCCTTAGAAAATTAATGAAATAATTAAATATTTTGGCTTCCCAGTCATCATCCACCAAGCACCCAGTGAACGATGAGTCAATGTCCATTTCACAGTGATTCAACATCCACATCATTGCCACATGTCATATTGTGATTGGAATGTGTCATCAATAGTTGGTTGTCATGCAGAGTGATTTCATTTGTCAATAGTTCTTGGAATTAGTTTTTTAATATAAGTTAAGTGTGGGAAGTATGGGGAAGGTGGGAAGAGAAGGGGGTAAGGTGAGGGTAGAGTAAGTGTGGGGAGGTGGGGGAGATGAGGGTAGTAGAGTGAGGGGGTGAGGGTGATTTCATTTGTCAATAGTTCTTGGAATTAGTTTTTTAATATAAGTTAAGTATGGGAAGTATGGGGAAGGTGGGAAGAGAAGGGGGTAAGGTGAGGGTAGAGTAAGTGTGGGGAGGTGGGGGAGATGAGGGTAGTAGAGTGAGGGGGTGAGGTAGGGTGACATAGGGGGTGGGGGGAAATCAAGGTGGCAGAGTCGGGTTATTGGAGGTGTGAGGTGTGGAGGGATAAGGTCTATGAATCCATAGTGTTGAGTGAAACCAATGGAGAAGAGATAAGGAATGGGGAGTGAAGTGAAGTAAGGAAGGAGGAGAGATGAGGAGAGATAATGAAGGGCTATCATAGGTGTAAGGTGAGTTTGAAATTGTTTTATGAACCCATAGAGTTAATTGAGTAAGGGAGAAATCTAAAAAAATTCTATGTGACTAAAAGGGTGAGGTAGAAAAATTCTAAGTGTGGAGAGATTGTATTCCAAGATATAAATGGTTACAAAAATAGTTAAAAGAAATTAATGAAATGTATTCCAAAAATTATATAATGGATATGTATTCCAAAAGATGATGACTCCAAAAGTGTTTCCAAGAGATTAGTTCCAAGAAAATAAGTGGTTCATGGAAGAGATTAGTTCCAAGAAAATACGTGGTTCATGGAAGAAGCACTTTTTGAATGGGCATGAGAATTGGAGGTGAATTTGAGATTTGGAGGAAATGGAGAACGACAATGGTGCACGTCAGGTCGGATTCCGGGGAATGCAAAAAAAATAGAATTGATAGAATACACCTTTTTAAAATGTCTAATTATAATGATTGATAGTATTTTGTAAAAATATTCCTTTTTTAAATTTTTATCTAATTTTATAAATAAAATAATTTTACTTTACACAATGTAAAATTGAGTCGTTATTCATTTAAATTGGGAAATAGGTTTTAAAATTCCAACGGTTATATACTGCCTTGCCTAGTAACTTGATAATTTTATGGAAGCTTCACATAAATGGATAAATTTAAATTAATTTCACAGTTTGGTGGATGTGGATTGCTGCACCATTGGGAATGTAGCTGAGAATAAAATCGGATCGGCATTACCGGATTGAGCCTCTCATTGATCTCGAAATTTTAGCACGGGGCAAGCCCGGTTGCCCGACCTTCCGGTGGCCGGTGAACCCCCTGGTGGATTGAGATCCTCGTGTTTGGCGTTGATGCGATCTCTGAGCAACCTTTAACCTGACATCATTCAACGCCGAGGAGACCCACAACATTACGAGTTTACCCACAATCTCTGGCGTTTGGCATTCCAGAGTGAATATATATATATATAAAAAAAAGCAAAGCTGGGCGGCCCACTTCACACATCGCTGAGATAAAAATCGCAGAGGTTTCATGGATTTGGCGTTATGTGCCCAAAATCTGCGTGGAATCTTCGTGAGAATCAAGGGCTAGAATTCCGGTGTTGAATACAGTTCGATCGAAGCAATTTACAACATAAAGGGTTGGCAAGTTTAAGTTTTAGTGATTGTTGCACAGTGAAGTTCGGTACCCTGGTTCCTCGAAGTGGCCGATAGCCCGATCTACCGAATCGGCCTTCTATTATCGGATCAGCAAAATTGTTTGTGCTGCAAAGCAAAGGATCTGGCCGGTGGTTATATGCACCAATCAGCAAAATTGTTTGTTCTGCAAAGCAAAGGATTTGGCCGGTGGTTATATGCACCAGGTTTTATGAAGGATTTTAGCGCCTAGCGCGCCCTAA
>ML805545.1:189166-199656 GCA_009831015.1 Picea engelmannii
TGATTATTTATTCCCCATCAACGCCATTTCCCCTTCATGATCTCATTTTCTTCCTCCCGCTGCACCTACAACAATTCGTTAATTCTTCAATCTTGTATTTCCTTTAATTCAATTCAATAAAACAACAGCCCAGCTCGTGTTTGTACTTTGATATGTATATCATTTAAGATCGATGCAATGTTTATTTATTTAAGTTTATCATGATATCTTTGCTGGTAAAAACAATCACTAAAATAACATGAACAAACACACAGTGACCAGTACAATCTGCTGGCACTAAACTTTACAGTTACCAAGGAGAACTAGAATATGTTTCACACCATGAAGTCCATACTGCAGAGAATTCTAGATGCAATAATTGTTTTCAAGATATAAAATTAAAATCTAAGACTTCTAACCTTTTTGATATCAAAAATAAATGAGCAATGATTCACAAGGTCGGTATAACAGTATCACGGGCACTGAATTGGGAAAAGCAACCGAACTTAACAATTGATGCACCGGTTCATATGAGGGGTTTTCGTCTATTTCAAAGAAGTTCAGCAGTGATTTTGTATGAGGGGTTTTAATCTATTGCAAAGAAGCTTAGAATGATTTTGTAACAGGGTTCTGTAGTGAGAACGACCTTACCATAATGAAGTTCATGGCATTTTCTCTTGAGGTATACACGTAGAAATGTGTAGTAAATACCGACCTGAACATAATGAAATTCATGGCATTTTTCTGCACGTATGAATGTAGAAAGGTGTAGGTAATATCACCTCCCAACCTGCCATTCATTCTTGTTTCTTCAACCAAATTTAAGATTTCCATTCATTCTTGTTTCTTCAACCAAATTTAAGATCACCTCTGAATATGTTGTCGTGTACCAAGCTTGATGATAAATGTTTGGGCATTGTCCATTTTTAAGAGCGAGCCCTCTATGAAAACGACCCTCATGAAGTTTTTAAAGTGAAAAAAGAGATGGCGTGTTGTCTAACAACTACTTTTAGATTTCTATTTGTCCACTTAAAAAAGTTCCCATAAGCTCATGGAAGAAATTTATAAATTATAAATTATATGTTTTAAATTTTTTTTTTTTTTGGGTCCGTCAAAACATTCAAGATTTTAAAAGTCAATGTTTTCATGTGTAGTTGGTGAAAATGGGTCAAACATTGGCATGTGGAGTTGGTGAAAACGGGACATTGTTAATTTATATCTTGAATATGGTTGTTAAGATCATAAAGATATCATAGATTTATATGGAACATTTCAGCAAGTTTTAGTCAAATCAAGTAAAATAGCATATTTGTAACAACAATTAATGCAATTTAGTAGAGATGTAACAACAATTAATGCAATTTAGTAAAAAATGTACTCATACCATAATGTGCATTTAAGAGAGATCAACCACAATTAAGAACAATTAACCATGAGTACACAAAACTTTTTAGTAGTGCCCTTGGGCAAAGAATGAATATAGGACATTCACATTCAACATTCACATTCATTTGAATGTGATGATTACAAATGAAGAGTGTTTTCTATGTTTTTTAATTTTTTAGGTTGCTAACCTTAACCTTAAGAGGGTGACTATGTTAGCCTTAGCCAAAATAGTAAAAAATAGTTAAGTACAATAAATGGGTTAGTTATCCATGTGTAGCCTTAGTAAAATCATCAATACAATAGGTCGACACATGGTTATAAGTTAAAATTAACCATGTAATCTTAATAACCCCCTTTAATTTGAATATGGGGCCACACAGAGAATACATTACAATGCATGTCATGTTTTCCCCCTTAATGGAAGCTCTTCTATATTGATATGCACCTGTAGACTTGTTTAGCTGGGTTTTATAAGAGATTTGGTGAATATATCTACAAGAAGATCTATTAAAGGAACAAAGACTGGCACAAACTCTCCTTGACCATGAAGTTTTTGAATGTCATGCATCCAAACTTTATTGTGCTTTGTTTTTTTGATGATTCTTTCAATGGTACTATCACATCTCATTGCTTCTTGGAATGCCAACAAAATGGTCTAGAACCAAGAGAAAATAAGTAGCTTGAGGTAGATCAACACTCTTCAATATCAGATTCCTAGTTGGCATAACAAAAACTAAGAAAATAAATATAAACACTAGCTAAGTAGAGAATTTCCATGTGAGTGGTGTCGCTAAGATAGTGCAAAATGCACTTAGTGGTCTACTAATGATTCTCATGAGGCTCTTGCTTTTATCAAGAACACATATTGACTACAAAGGAGATATTTGGAAAGAATGTACAAGATAAAGAAACTATTGACCAAAGATTAATAATTTGTTGCATTAAATAAGGGTGAAGGACACTTGTCTTGAAACTCCATCCTTGAAGAAATAGAGGTACCCATTGGTTCGCATCCAAAACATTGCACGAGATCCAGGGTGTATTGACACTAAGAAGGAAATTGCAACAGAGGTTTGAGAAATTTGAAGTCCCAAAAAGGAGTGAAGCAAGCCTAAATAAATGATCGCAAAATAGTCCTAAAGTTTTTTATTCATATAATTGATCATGGATGTGGAATGACTAGTCAAAAGAAGATCATCCACATAAAGAAAAAAGAGTCTTTCCATTGTGATTGTGAAAATAAAGATCATGTTGAAACTTGTAGTGAGTGAAGTCACAATTGATCAAGAAATTGTCTCATAGTTAGTGAAGTCACATGATAAAGAAATTGTGAATCTTCTCATACCAAGATATAAAGATTTCTTAAGTTGAAAAACCAAGGAGAAATGACCATTCTATATGAACCCAGGTGGTTGTTACATATAAATTTCATCTTCAAGACCTCCATGGAGAAAACAATTCTCGACATCCTTTGGATAACACTACAAGGTGAACATCTTCTAGCGAAGGTTTTTAGTGTTACAAAATTTGGAAAAAATTTCAAAAAATCCTCCTCTACAACCTTCACTATTGAATGAGGAGGTTTTAACAAATCTTCCATATAACCAAAAAAAATTGGTTGGGTGGAAGTTGTAGTGGAGGTTGTTTAATTTAATTTTTCATTTTTATTTTATTTATTTATTTAATTTTTTCTTCGATGCTTTTATTGTCAAAACAGAGTAGTGCACTCTTGAAAACGCCACTCTGATGCATTAATATAATACAAATGAATCGGTTCGTTTATAATTATTGCTCATCGATTTACCATTTTTCATTGTATGTAGAGCACTGATGGTCTTATAATTTTTACGCATCTATTTCTCCTTGTTTGCATATGAAGCACTGATGCTTTTTAGTTTTTTTACACCCGAGTGTATTAAAGTTATAGTTTGCATCAATGCATTTAATTTATCCTGAGCCCTGGTGTATTTAATATAGTGCGTGCCTTAGTGCTTGTATAATTAGTATGTATCGATGTTTGTTTTACCATGTGCACCAAAGGGTAGTGAAATTTTGAATATTCGAGGTGAGATGTCAGTGCCATTGTTTTTACTAAGCTCAAGTGCATATATTATATTAAAAACACCGGTGTGTACACTACATTTAGAGCCTTGGTGTGTATAGTAAAAGTAATGCACCAGTGCATACATTATATTTAGTGCCTTGGTGTATATTTTAAACATGAGGACTGTACAATTTTGAAACGATAAATATTATTGTATGTTATGTCATTTACAAAACAATTCTTTTTCTCAGTAGTTCATACCGATGCGTTATTATAATTAATGTGCACCGATGCATATGAAACCTCAAAACACACCACTTTTTATATTATGGCACACAATGTGCACACACTATCTAGTGAGTTCATAAGAATGCAATGCATTGATATGTATATATTTTAATTAATTGTTTTTTTTTTACAAATTTCATTCAATTATTTCAAAATCAAATAATTTTTATAACAATATTGTTTTATGTTTTTGTTATTGCATTTTGATATAATGATTGCATTAATGCGTTATCCAATGAATTACACCTATATTATTTTTAACAATGTAAATAATCCACATATTAATTATTCAACAATGCAACATTTTAGAACATTTGACAATGCATAAAATAAGAAACCCATTTTATTATATATGAATATGAAACCCTTTGTCATACAAAAAGAGACAACACAAAGACTCACAATAATCAAACTATAACCGATATGTAATTGTTATACTTATTGGTAACATGTCCTCATGCAATTGAGACAATATGTTGAGTACATTAAGCAAAATCCCTAATTTTTAGAGACAAATATTCTAAAACATACAACTTGTAGCAACATTCAATTATATTGATTGCCATTCATCAGTTGAACCTTTGTCATTGCTCGAGCTACATGCATGCTTCATTTCTTCATCATTTGTAGGCGATACTGTACTTTGGTTATTTAACCTAATGTTTTCTTGATCAACTTATTTTTGATGTTCCGCCCCTTCATCTTCTATCTAAAAACATAGAAATAATGTAATAATTATATCTACATTTATATATAGTAGAATATATATGATTGCGTAAATAAAAAAACATGCCTTAGCACCATTGCATAAATAAAAAAACATGCCTTAGCACCAAGTCTTTCATAAACAATACACATTCTTTCAAAGCAATGCTTCGTGCATTCTCTCAAAATATCCTCTATTGGATGCATTCTATACATTGTTTCCTGCATGTTTAATACGTCATGACAAAGCTTAGTCGATATAATTAATATAAAGATTTATTGTTGTTTCATTAATTATGAAATAAGGGAAGTTAAACAACATAACTACTTACAAATTATTCAATTAAACTTTCATACTTCAACATGTACTCACAACCCATACTTAATCCAATGTTTATCAATTCATGGGTTGACTCCTCTTTGTGTGTTAGTACCTATTAGAAGACATCCATTGGCAAGTGTAAATTAATTATTTAAATATAAAGATCACAACAAACATGAAATCTTAAGAAATATAGAAAAAATAAATACTCACAAAGTTTGAGATCAACCCTTTTATTCTTCATTGTCATGTCTTATGTCTTGAATGGGTTCTATTTTTTTTCTTTTCTTTTTGCAACAAAAAAAATGAAAATTAGTATTTCACGCGATAATTAAATTCTATGTACGTAAAAGAATAAATAAATAATTACATACCTCTCATGCACATTGTAGTTGGGATGGCTCTTTGCGACACAATTATGTTCATTTCTTTTGCTAGTTTCTTCAACGTTTTTTTGGAAATCCCTACTGGCATGTCTTGGTTTTCCCCTTGTTTGGCCCTTGGAATTTTTAAAATCTCCTTGAAAAAAAAACTAGGAGTCATCAGATATAAAAATTACGTATTTTTTTTACAAAATAAGATACTAGTGCGTATAGTAACTTAATATGCCCCAGGGCCTCAACCATATTTATACGCACTGATGCTTCAACCATATTTATATGCACCGATATATTATAACAGTGTCGTTGCAGAAGTGAAAATGTCCTACAAATTTTTGTATTCAGTCGATGCTTTATGAATTAAGAAAAGTATGGCTTCTTAAGTATTGTTTATTACGCATTGTCTACCTATGAACACATTTAAGACATGGTGATTTCCATAAAAAACACAACATTATCTCAATTTTAAACTCAACGGTGCTTTGTGTAAGAAAATGTGCCATGGTGTTTATTTAGGTACAATGTGCACCGCAAGCCACAAAAAGTTTTTTTTTAATATTATTTATAATTTAAATTAAGCCATGTCGTTGACATAAAAATCAACATCGATGTTATTCCTATGTACAAAGTGCATCGTTAACCGCAGAGACATTTAAAAAAAACCTGACAACGACATGACAATTTGGGATTCAATGCAATGAGTGGTTCCATTGCAACAAATAAGAAATTCCCATATATAAATAAACAAACCCTATGAAATTTTTTTTCTTAAAAAAATTATCCTTGTGAAATATGGAAAGAGAAAGAAAAAAAAATAGTGAGGAAAATAGGGTTTCCAATAGTGAAGGTAACTATGAAACCCTTTTTTTGTTTGAAAATGCACTGAAAATTATTTGAATCAAATTGAGGAAAGATTAATATGATTAATTGAATGAAATCATGTACCTACAATTTCTCCTTTGCATATTTGTATGTGATCTACAATAATCCCTTTCGAATTTGGCTAAAACAAATCCACCCACTTTGAAGTTTTTGCTGATAGATCTTCGTTGCACAAATATCTTTTCTAAATATTGGAAAAAAAATAAAAGAATGAATACAGTTTTCATTTATAAACATAAAAAATGAAATTCCCACTCATTTTTTCATTGTATATTTCGATGCATTGATGATAAACACGTGCACTGTTTTTTTTTCAAAACTTCACATTTTTCGGTATGCTATACAATGAGTAGCGCATTGATGTGGTGTGTACATATAATACACCGACTTATTTTTCATAATAAATTTCAACACATTGATAGTAAGCGCACATTATTTTTCTAACTTGCTTTAGTCGATGTGCTATACAGTTAGAAACACACTGGTGCATTGTGTAAGTAATAATGCACTCTCAAATAATTCAATTTTCAAAATCCAAATGCAAACATCCACATTTAAATTTTGTGGAGGTTTTACTTTGTGGAGGCAATAACATAGGTCAATCATTGGTGATTTGCTCAATTAAATTCACAGGTGCATTTGGTTTATCAAAATGCACTGACATGTCTTTATATGATTAAGTGCACTGGTAATTTATAAAAATTATTTGAAATTCCGTTTGAAGTTAGATTGTTTTATGCTTCTGAAGATGACGGTTTTGGCTCAAACGAAGGAAAAAAATAATTATAATATCAAATGGCCAATTATTTAGATTCCACCTCATTCCATATTGTTGCAAGTCCTTCGATTTCTCTCATGGTGATTGGAGTATGTCTAGATTTTATTTATAATGCATTTATCTCATTGAATTTGTGTTATATACGAAGGTGCAGTTGAATAATTGTTCATTGAATTTTGCATGATCAATATTCAGGATCGAGTTCAAATACTCAAGATATTCCAGTAATCCTGAAATTCCACAAGCTCTAATCAGGAGAAAGATATCGTAAGAAAATGTTTGATGAAAATGGACAACTGCTAAACCCTTCCAATTGTAACATGCCATATTCCAACAACTAGCCTAGGTCAACAATATTACATCATGAATTGGATCTCTTTTATGTAGACACCCTCCTAGAACATAAGAAAAACATGATTGAGTAATTATATCTTTGGATTTTTAATGGAACTATTGTAAATGTATTTCTTAATTCGACATTTGTTTTATAAAGTGGTTGGTTGCATGTTTATTATTGGAAATTTTTTTCCATGCTTCTAATGAGTGTTTGGTATAATGTTTGAACATATTAAATGCATTGTGTTACTAATATTAATGATGTAATTTTCAATATTTTCACAATCAATATTTTGATGACAAGTGACTTATCCACCATCTACCGTTGCACCCCACTACGATGTCAAGTCATGATATTATTGCTAAATGAGCATAGGTCAAAGAGGAAGCATACTGAGAATGGTTGAAACAACCACCTATTCAATTCCCACTACATCCTAAGTCACCAATTCAAAACCTATACAATAACACTAGTCCTTCACATGTTGGGGACGAAGGAAATGATATAGAGGTTGGTGCGGATGATTTCTTACAGGATACCCAAGCCATGGAGGGAATGTTGTTATATTCATTCCATCAAAATAAACTAGGGGATGACACTGATTTCATAGATACTGTAACACCCTATTTCCCCCAGTCTGTAAAAATAACTATACTGGCCATGAACTGTGGCAAACATAAAAATGTGAATGTGTGGTGTGAATGGACCTTGTGAAAAAGGTCGATGAATGTGAATAATATTATGAATATATATATTGCAGGATTGCTGAGAGGGGATATGATGAAAAAGAGACCACGGTGGCTGAAGAAAGGTGGTGGAAGACACGTGGAAAGGTGGCGTTAACTTTCACCGAAACCAATACCATATTTGGACTTCACTGGCCCAGAGAACCAAGAGCGACTCGCTAGCCCCGAATTAAATGATTCGTCAGAATTTGTTAGGTAAAGGGCTCCTCATGAGTAATGAGGGATGGGGGTGAACCGCCCATCCATAGAGTCCTCAAACCTGACCACTGCGAGGAAAATCATGCCAGACAAAACCTCGCCGAACAGAGAAAAGGCAGGAAGTGTGGGCGATCAAGGGAAGATGCGAGGGAAGGAAGAAAGAGAACTCTAGAAAAATAGAGAGTGAGTGGCAACGAAGAAGAAGGAGAGTAACCTTCGATCTTGGTCACTGGAAAACAAAGACATAGTCTCGCATCATCGTGGTCTCAGCTCGGGGGTGGCTAGTGGTAAATCCGTTGGGAGTCGCTGATCCTATGGTTGGGTGGAAATGAGCACCCCTCTCAGCAGTTGCAATCACATCTGGTGTTATTTCTGATAAGTGTTTTACATTTTGCATCTTGAAATTTATATGCTGACATGTATGCTCACAGTCTGTGAAGTTTTATGAATGGTTTGAGTATAAGACTGCCTGTGTAGTGTTTTGATTTAGAAATGGTGGTTGCACGTTGATAATGGAAAGACTACATATGGCTTATGTTTTATAAATCGCTATTTATACACATATTGAATTAATTCAGACTTCAAGTATGTTCTCAAGAAATCTATACCCTTATCCATCTCAGGTAATACCCTGGATAGATCTCCCCATAGAGACACCCTTCTTAGAAATCTCACCAAGAACCTGGAAAATGATTTGAAGGCGCAAGTCTTAGTAACCCTGTATGAGGAAGAATGATCCTCTTGAAATCCCGAAATAGCAGGGAAGGAATACCGTGTTCGCTTCGCAAGAGTCGTTAAGGAGGCAGTGGACGGTCGAAATTCTCCATGGAGAATTCGCGAAGTCCCGAGAGTCATCAAATCTTGCAGAGGAGCAGGGGAGTTATGATAAGCCTATTTTTCAAGTTTTAAGTTCAGGAGAAATCAGACCATAGGATTTGGGTCGACAAGGACCATTGGATCACTCACGAAATCTCGTTTCGTGGATTCGCGAGTTGAAGGGTTAAAACCCTTGCCTAAAGATTCGAGAGGCTGCAAAAGGCGAAGTCCCGAAGGGGCGAAAGGATTTGTGTGAGCCAGTTATTGGTGAAATGCATTAGAACTCAGTATTTCAAGGTTTCGTGGGTTGAAGAACCGAATGCTTAGCATCAAGATTCGCGAAGTCGTGAAGTCTGAAACTCCAAAAAGGCGGGAAGTTTCGTTGTGGGACCCGCGTTGACGACGTGTCGGAATTTCGACATATCGGTGGATAGGAGTTCGAGACTTTTCTCTCGAAAGTCTCGAAGGGCCGAAATAATCTGAGCCGTCCATCTGTGGGAGGACGCGTGTCATGGAATCATCCATTTCGGAGATTTGGGCACCAGGACTCACAAAGGTGAGCATCTTGACTTCGCGAGTAGCAAAGTCCCGAGGAAATCTGAGCCATTCGTCTGAGAGCGGACGCGTGTCGTGAGATCGCCCATATCGGGGATTCAGACATCAGAAGTCATAGAGGGAAGTCTTTCGACTTTGCGAGCGGTGAAGTCGTGAGAGGATCAGGACCGTCCATTTGGGGAGGACAAGTGGTAGAAATCAAGGACTCTCGCGAACTCAGAGGTTCGTAAGGTAAGAGCCCAAAGGTTGGGTGCTCCAAGTCGCGAGTGGCGAAGTCGTGAGGAGTGGAGATAGTCATTGGATACAGAGAACGAGAGGACTATTGGATCAGGAACCCCATCGCCTATCATGTTAGAAAAAAAAGGACCGCGGAGCAATAAAACAAAACAAATGCAGAAACAAAAACACAGAAGACACACAATACAAGAGAGACACAGATTTACGTGGTTCACCCAGTGTGGGCTACGTCCACCAGAGAAATTGCCAGGTCCTTCCTTTATTATTATCCAACAAATGAAGGGATACAACCTACAGCAAAACTTGTTGTAACTTCCTCTTCTTTCTCTCCCAATCTCCTCTCTCAGAATACAATATTCACCCTCATACATAGCCGCAATACATTTCCCTCATAAAAGAGGGTTGCCTTCTAGGGCAAGAAACCCTAACATAATCTCTACCGTTAGATCTGCGACCGTATAATGAACGGTCCAGATTTACAATGAAATTACAATATACTTTTATAAGGCAATTTTTGCTTCGGGGGGGCTTCACCCCCGAACCCCCATCGGGGGATGCTGCCCCTGAACCCCTCCTGGGGGCCCGCTTGCCCCCAGACTCCCCAGCCGGGGGGATGGACCCCCCGAACCCCGCAGAGGGGGTACCCCCCCTCTGCACTCCCTCGCGTGGAAGAGTGTACATACTTCTGGGGTGCAAATACTTCATGGGGTATAAACATGGCTGAAAGCAAGGACCTCTGAATCAGGAAGATAATCAGGCTCCACAACCAACAATCTCCCACTTGGAGACTGATCTCAACAACTCCACTGCTGCTGTATATGCTGGACTCTGAACCTT
>ML805545.1:202907-229237 GCA_009831015.1 Picea engelmannii
CCTAACCTCATCATCAAAGTCCACTTTTACAGAACTTAGTTGACTAGTAACCGTATTAAATTCATTTAAATGATCTGCAACAGACCCACCTTCTGACATATTCATATTAAATAATCTCTTCATTAGAAATACCTTATTCGATGTCGAGGGTTTTTCATACAGTTTGACTAACGCGTCCATCAAACCCTTCGTTGTCTTTTCTTTCGAAATATTGAAAGCCACCGACGCTGCTAGGCTCAGCCGTATCGTTCCTAGAGCCTTTCTGTTAAGAATCTCCCATTCTTCGTCCTTCATGGCCACCGACTTCTTTGCTACTCCACTCAATGGTAGGAATAGATCCTTCTGATATAAATAGTCTTCCATCTGCATCTTCCATAACTGGTAGTTTTGGCCGTTAAATTTCTCGACCCTAAAATTTCCATCTTCCGACATTGCTCCCACTCGGACCAGGAACCCTCTTTTCCTGCGAGTTACCTTACGCTCTAATACTAGTTGTTAGAAAAAACAGGACCGCGGAGCAATAAAACAAAACAAATGCAGAAACAAAAACACAGAAGACACACAATACAAGAGAGACGCAGATTTACGTGGTTCACCCAGTGTGGGATACATCCACCAGAGAAATTGCCAGGTCCTTCCTTTATTATTATCCAGCAAATGAAGGGATACAACCTACAGCAAAACCTGTTGTAACTTCCTCTTCATTCTCTCCTAGTCTCCTCTCTCAGAATACAATATTCACCCTCATACATAGCTGCAATACATTTCACTCATAAAAGAGGGTTTCCTTCTAGGGCAAAAAACCCTAACATAATCTCTAACGTTAGATCTGCGACCTTATAATGAACGGTCCAGATTTACACTGAAATTACAATATATTTTTATAAGGCAATTTTTGCTTCGGGGGCTTCGCCCCTGAACCCCCATCGGGGGATGCTGCCCCCGAACCCCCGCTGGGGGCCTGCTTGCCCCCAGACCCCCCAGTCGGGGGGATGGACCCCCCGGATCCCGCAGAGGGGGTACCCCCCCTCTACACTCCCTCGCGTGGAAGAGTGTACATACTTCTGGGGTGTAAATACTTCATGGGGTATAAACACGGCTGAAAGCAAGGACCTCTGAATCAGGAAGATAATCAGGCTCCACAACCAACATATCGTGCGTTCGGGGGTTCGAAGGTTGAAAGGAGTCGTTTTCGACTTCATGAGTAGCGAAGTGCCGAGAGCTGGGCATGAGAGAACACATGGTAGAACTTTAAGGTGGGGCCTGCGTGATTGACAGGTGGACACCCATCGACTGGAAAAGGGAGTCAATGCTCCGTTGACTTCTCACGTCTCGAGGATTCACGGGATAAGAGCATGAGAGCTCAACCCTTTGACTTGCGAAGTCGCGAGTAGCGAGAACATGAGAGGGAAAATAAATATCGCTTCTTGGGGGTTCGTGAAGGGAAGGTGCCAAGATTCGATGCTACAACTCATGAAGTGGTGAGTTGCAAGAAGTGCGAAAGGAAGGTCAACCTTCCCTGACTTTCAAGTCTTGGAGGATCGCACAAGGAAGGAACGAAAGTTCAACCTTTTAACTCACGAAACGACGAGTAGCGAGAGGAGCTAGTGTTAAGATTATCCGATGGTCATGCGTGGAGGGCGCTGACAGAGGAGAGCTATACTCATTTCGTGATCTCGGGTATCGTGATATTGGAAAAGAAGAGTCGGTAGTTTCGACTCGCGAACTCATGATATTGCGAGTTGCGACAAGTGCCTTCGAGAACAAGCCTTGGTCACAGTGCTGTGGTCGCTTGGGAGTTGTGAAGCTCGCGCCTAGTGCTGTTCGCATAAGAGAACTTTCGAAGGACTTGTGGATCAATTGAATTGATATTTCAGCAAGGAATCGAAGGATCCGCTTCGACTCATAAAAGAAACTGAATGATCCTTAAGACCAGGAGGTCGCACAGAGACTCTGTCGAGGCAGAGGAGGCATCTGCAGCAGAGGAGGCATCTGCAGCCTATACTAAGCCCCGTAGGATTTCAGGGATTCTGTCCCTTGAGAAAAGGAGAAAAATTTATTATGCCAGAGTGGGTATGTGACAAATTGGTATCAGAGCATGGTTACAACACTTGACCTGCTTGGGTTCATGAACGAGTTGCGCAGAAGCTCTGTTCAGAACAATCTTAAAAAGAGTAACCCCCTGTCTTAACCTTCTTAATCAAAAGACGAAGTTAAGAATGACAAACCCCTATTGTGTGTGTACATGTGAAAATATGAATTATGTACTGGCTATAAATAAATATAAATATTGACTAACAACCAACATCTTTCCTTTTGCACACAAGCAGGAGATCAACCGCGGGAAATTATAAATGCATAGTATGGTGACTCACCAAGAAGTGGGAGAAGGCTCCCACAATAGAGATGAAGAGTCTGACGAAAGGAGGGCAACAGGGACCCCTCCAGATCTAGCCAAGGCTGCGAGGAGTCTCATGGTCGAATTACAAAGCTGTGAGGCTGACAATGAAAGGATGATGAAAGAACAAGAAAAGAAAACAAAAATTAAAGCAGTTCTACTGCAGAGTTTATCCGATCTACAAAGACAAATGCAGCATGAACCTGAAACTCAGAAACATGGTCATATCAGTGGCCACACTGAGAGGAGCACCTCGAAAAAGGTCTTCCCCAGAGGGAAAGGACGAGCATCGAATGATTCCTCTGAGAAGGAAACTGGCGATTTAGAGAGCTCTTCTAGCAACAGAACCAGTTCCTATCCCCAAAGGAAATAGAAGAAGCAAAAGTCTTCCAAAGGTCATAAATTCGAAGAATTCAGAAAATCCAAACCACCCTCCTTTGACGGTGAAATAAAGAAGGGAGAGGAAGCAGAGGCCTGGCTACTTGGACTAAAGAAGTATTGCAGAGTCCATGAATTTTCAGAAAATATGAAGGCCCGAGTGGCCGCCTTCAACTCGAACGGAAAGGCTTCCATTTGGTGGGAAGACCTTAAGAATGTGAAAGGGGTTAGCGAAGAGGACCTGTCTTGGGAACGGTTTGAGAAATACTTCCGAAAGAAGTATCCGTTGGAAAAATATTTTGACGAAAAGACTAAAGAGTTTTATGAACTCAAACTGGGACAACTCACTATAGGAGAATATGTCAACAAATTCCTCGATTTGTTGAGGTATGTACCCTATATCAAGGCGGAAAAGGCAAAGGTGCAATGCTTCATCAGTGGACTACCTAAGGAATATCAGAATAGAATTGAATTTGATGAGCCAAAGACTTTAGAAGGCACTATTCGAAAGGCAACCTATTGTCATGAACAATTTGGGCATCAAGCAGAACCTCGCGAAGGATGGAAACAGAAGAATAGTTCAAGATTTCAGAAAAGGGGAATTAAATCCCCAGGATTTAAGAACTATAAGAAGAACCCAAGAATGAGCTTCCCAGCTCGGAGTATGCACCAACATAATTTTCCTTCCTTGAGCGGAAATAAAACTTCTGGACCCATATCAGTGAAGACTGATAACCCAAAGAGAGAACCTTTGAAATGATGGGGTTGCGTGGAAGAACATCTATTGAGAGACTGTCCACACCGACAACATAATAGTCGGAGGATTTATAACATCCAAGAAGCTATTACCGTCAATGATGTGGCCAGGAGTGTGCCACAAATTTATGCAGCCTTGGATAATAACCAAGATGACCACCAAGCTTCAGTGGTGGAAATAGAAGGTATGATTTCCAACCATCTAGTGTCTATTTTGATTGACCCTGGTTCAAATTTGAGTTATATATCCCCTAAAGCTGTTGAGAAGTGTAAACTACAACCACAAAAAAATACCAAGCCATGGTTGGTACAATTAACCACTGGCACCAAAAGAAGGGTAGCAGAGGTTATACCAGCCTGCCAATTGATGTTGGGTAGATTCCCCACCCAAAAAACCCTTAACTTATTACCCTTGGGATCGTATGATCTGCTGATTGGTATGGACTGGCTAGCCGCCCATAAAGCCAGATTGGATTGTTACCGTAAAACCTTAGAATGTGTAAGTAAAGAAGGGAAAAACATAACCCTTCAAGGGATCTGAAAACCTGTCTCAGTAAGACAAATATTAGCTCTGCAAATGAGAAAGGATTGCCGAAAGGGATGTCCCTTATATGCAATATAGGTGTTGAAAACAATCGAAGGTGACAAACCAAGCCCTGACGATCACCCTATCCTGAGAGAATACGGAGATGTGCTTCCGGAAGAGGTACCGGGTTTACCTCCGAGAAGGGACATAGACTTCTCGATAGAACTTGCACCGGGAGCGGTGCCAGTGTCTAGGACACCCTACCGGATGAGCACACCCGAGTTAGTTGAACTCAAGTTGCAATTAAAAGAAATGATGGATAAGGGCTATATTCGGCCTAGCGTGTCTCCATGGGGAGCACCAGTCCTGTTCGTGAAAAAGAAGGACGATACCCTTAGACTGTGTATAGATCATAGGCAACTCAATAAGGTAACCATAAAGAACAAATACCCCTTGCCCAGGATCGATGACCTGTTCGATCAATTGGGGGGTGCGTCTATCTTCTCAAAGATTGATTTGAGGTCGGGATACCATCAAGTTCGAATCAAGGGCGAAGACATCCATAAAACTGCCTTCCGAACAAGGTATGGTCACTATGAGTTTGTGGTAGTGCCATTTGGGTTGACCAATGCCCCTGCCACTTTTATGTGCTTGATGAACAATGTACTCAGCACGTTCCTAGACAAATTTGTGCTTGTTTTTATTGACGATATATTAATTTACTCCAAGAAAAGAAAATAGCATGAAGAACATATTAGACTTGTGCTACAAGTGCTAAGAGAACATCAACTCTATGCCAAATTCAACAAATGTGAATTCTTCTAGAAGAAAATACATTGCTTAGGCCATGTTCTCTCTGAATAAGGAGTAGCGGTAGACCTTGACAAAATCAGGTCTATCATGGAATGGTCTACCCCAAAGGATGTTTCAGACATCAAATCCTTTATGGGATTAGAAGGATACTATAGGAGATTTATAAAAGGATTCTCCAAGAATGGTTGTCCAATCACTGCCCTCCAGAAGAAGGGGACAAAATTCCTGTGGACACAGAAGTGTGAAGAAAGATTTCAAACCCTGAAACATCTACTGACCATTGCACCCATGCTGAAGATCGCCAATCCATAAGCTAACTTCCTCATGTGCACAGATGCCTGTAAGGAAGGGCTCGGAGGATTCCTTATGCAGGAAGGATGTGTGATCTGCTACGAATCCTGAAAATTGAACAAGAATGAAGTCAATTATGTGATCCATGATCTAGAACTGGCTGCCATAGTGCATGCCTTGAAAATGTGGAGGCATTACCTCCTGGGAAGAAAGTTTGTGCTTATGACAGATCACTCTGGATTGAGATACCTATTTGATCAACCAAAGCTCAATGCTAGACAAGCTATGTGGATGGCCCTCCTTAGCGAGTTTGATTTAGAGATCAAACACATTAAAGGAAAGGAAAATAGGGTGGCCAATGCCCTTAGCAGAAGTATGAAAACAATTCACCTGGCAGCGGTGAGCACCTGTGAGACAGATGTCAAAGAAAGAGTCAGAGATGCACAAAAGACAGATCCATTTGTCCAGACCGTGACCATGTACATACAACAAGAACCTGCTGGAGTAAAATATGAAGGCTACCAGATGACCGAAGGAGGTCTACTCACTTACAGAAGCAGATTTTATATTCTAGATTGTGATGACTTGAAGAGGTTCATACTGGATGAACTACATAAAAGACCCTACTATGGTCATCCAGGATACTAGAAGATGATCAGGGACACTAGGAGACAATTCTATTGGCTTGGAATGAAGAAAGACATAGCCAAGTACTTGGCCAAATGCATAGAGTGCCAATAGATTAAAGCAGAACACCGACGACCAACAGGATTATTACAACCTCTACCAATCCCAGAATGGAAATGGGAAACCATCTCCATGGATTTCATCACTGGATTACCAACCTCAAACAAACAGAATGAAACCATTATGGTGGTAGTGGATAAATTGAGCAAGTCTGCTCACTTCATCCCCATCAAGTCGACCTGCAAGGCAATCGATATCGCCCAGGTATTCATGAAAGAGATATTCAGATTGCATGGTATGTCGAAAGAGATAATGTCCGACAGAGACACGAAATTTACTTCTAACTTTTGGAAATCACTGATGGATGGCTTAGAAACCAAATTTTTGTTTAGCACCTCTTATCACCCTTAAACCGACGGACAAATAGAACGAGTGAACCAAATACTTGAAGACATTCTAGGAATGCATGCAATGCATCAACCTAGGAAGTGGGAAGACTACCTGCCACTGGTAGAATTCACCTACAACAATGGCTACCAAACATCCTTGAAGATGAGCCCCTTTGAAGCCCTCTATGGTAGATCGTGTAACACTCCAGTCAGCTGGAGTAATCCTGTAAAAAATATTTCTTTTGGACCTGACATGTTGAAAGAAATGGAACAACAGGTGACTCAGATAAAACAAAACCTGAAGGTCGCCCAGAACTGATAGAAAAGTTATGCCGACCAAAAGAGAACTCCAAGAGAGTTCAAAGCGGGAGATCATGTATATCTCAAAGTTAGGCCTAGGAAAAGTTCCCTTAAAATGGGAGCTTATGCCAAGTTGGCACCTCGATATTGTGGACCCTTTGAGGTTCTAGACAGAGTGTGATCTGTAGCCTATAGTCTAGCACTTCCTCCCACAGTAAAAGCACATAATGTTTTCCATGTCTCACTATTGAAGAAATATGTACATGATGCTAACCATATAATTGATTGGTCTGTGATCTAGGTGGAACCAGAGAGATAATTTCTACCAGAACCTCAGTGCATACTGGACAGAAAGGAAACCTCGCTCCGGAACCGAACCATTGCACAGGTCAAGGTGCAATGGAGACATTTTGGCCCAGATGAGGCTACATGGGAAATGGAGGATGCCATGAGACATGCATATCCGATTTTGTTTACTTCTGTACATGCATGTCATGTAGATAGATAAGAATATCAAGGACGATGTTCCTTTAAGGGGGAGGGAATTGTAACACCCTGTTTCCCCCAGTCTATAAAAATAACTATACTGGCCATGAACCGTGGCAAACTCAAAAATGTGAATGTGTGGTGTGAATGGACCTTGTGAAAAAGGTCGATGAATGTGAATAATATTATGAATATATATATTGTAGGATTGTTGAGAGGGGATATGCTAAAAAATATACCACTATGGCTGAAGAAAGGTGGTGGAAGGCACCTGGAAAGGTGGCGTTAACTTCCACCGAAACCAATACCATACTTGGACTTCACTGGCCCGGAGAACCAAGAGCGGCTTGCTGGCCCCGAATTAAATGACTCATCAGAATTTGGTACGTAAAGGGATCCTCATGAGTAATGAGGGATGGGGGTGAACTGCCCATCCATAGAGTCCTCAGACCTGACCACTGCGAGGAAAATCGTTTCACACGCAACCTTGTTGAACAAAGAAAAGGCAGGAAGTGTGGGCGATCAAGGGCAGACATCAGGGAAGGAAGAAAGAGAACTCTGAAAAAACATAGAGTGAGTGATAGTGGAGAATAAGGAGAGTAACCTTTGATATCGGTCACTGGAAAACAGAGACGCAGTCTTGCGGCATCGTGGTCTCAGCTCGGGGGTGGCTAGTGGTAAATCCATTGGGAGTCACTGAGCCTACGGTTGGGTGGAAACGAGAACCCCTCTCAGCAGTTGTAATCACATATGGTGTTCTCTAATAAGTGTTTTACATTTTGCATCTTGAAATTTATATGCTGACATGTATGCTCACAGTCTGTGTATTTTTATGAATGGTTTGAGTATAAGACTGCCTGTGTAGTGTTTTGATTTAGAAATGGTGGTTGCACGTTGATAATGGAAAGACTACGTATGGCTTATGTTTTATAAATCGCTATTTATACACATATTGAATTAATTCAGACTTCAAGTCTGTTCTCGGGAAATCTATACCCTTATCCGTCTTAGGTAATACCCTGGATAGATCTCCCCATAGAGACACCCTTCTTAGAAAGCTCACCAAGAACTTGGAAAAGGATTTGAAGGCACAAGTCTTAGTAACCCTGTACGAGGAAGAATGATCCTCTTGAAATCCTGAAATAGCAGCGAAGTAATACTGTGTTCACTTCGCAAGAGTCATCAAGGAGGCAATGGACGGTCGGAATTCTCCGTGGAGAATTCACGAAGTCCCGAGCACTGTCAGATCTTGCAGAGGAGCAGGGGAGTTACGGTAAGCCTATTTTTCAAGTTTTAAGTTCAAGATAAATCAAACCGTAGGATTTGGGTCGACAAGGACCGTTGAATCACTCGCGCAATCTCATTTCATGGATTCACGAGTTGAAGGGTTAAAACCCTTGCCTCAAGATTCACGAGGTTGCGAAAGGCGAAGTTTCGAAGGGGCGAAAGGATTTGTGTGAGCCAGTTATTGGTGAAGTGCATCGAAACTCGATATTTTGGGGTTTCGTGGGTTGAAGAACCGAAAGCTCAGCATCAACATTCACGAAGTTGCGAAGTCTGAAACTCCAAAAAGGTGGGAAGTTTCGTTGTGGGACCCACATTGACGATGTGTCAGAATTAAGGCATTTCCGCATATCGATGGATAGGAGTTCGAGACCTTTTTCTTGAAAGTCCTGAAGGGGCAAAATAATCTAAGCCATCTGTCTGTGGGAGGACGCGTGTCATGTAATCATCCATTTTGGATATTCAGGCACCGAGACTTACAGAGGTGAGCATCTTGACTTCGCGAGTAGCAAAGTCCCGAGGAAATCTGAGCCATTCGTCTGAGAGTGGACGCGTGTCGCGAGATCACCCATATCGGGGATTTGGACATCAGGAGTTATAGAGTAAAGTTTTTCGACTTCGCAAGCGACAAAGTCGCAAGAGGATCAAGACCGTTCATTTGGGGAGGACAGGTGGCAGAGATCAAGGAATCTCGTGAACTCGGAGGTTTGCAAGGTAAGAGCCCAAAGGTTGGGTGCACCAAGTCGTGAGTGGAAAAGTTGTGAGGAGAGGAGATATCCGTTGGATCCAGATAACGGGAGGACTTTTGGATCAAGAACGCCATCGCCTATCGCGCGTTCGGGGGTTCAGAGGTTGAAAGGAGTCGTTTTCGACTTCACGAGTAGTGAAGTGCCGAGAGCCGGGCATGAGAGAACACGTGGCAGAACTTTAAGGTGGGGACAATGTGATTGACAAGTGGACACGCGTCACCTGGAGAAGGGAGTCAACGCTCTGTTGACTTCTCGCATCTCGGGGATTCGCGGGATAAGAGCATGAGAGCTCAACCCTTTGACTTGCGAAGTCGCGAGTAGCGAGAATGCGAGAGGGAAAATAAATATCACTTCTAGGGGGTTCGTGAAGGGAAGGTGCCAAGATTCAACGCTATAACTCGCGAAGTGGCGAGTTGCGAGAAGTGCGAAAGGAAGGTCAACCTTCATTGACTTTCAAGTCTCAGAGGATCGCACAAGGAAGGAATGAAAGTTCAACCTTTGAACTCACGAAACGACAAGTAGCGAGAGGAGCCAACGTTAAGCTTAGCCGGTGGTCATGCGTGGAGGGCGCTGACAGAGGAGATCTATACCCATTTTGTGATCTCGTGTATCATGAGATTGGAAAAGAAGAGTCGGGAGTTTCTACTCTCGAACTTGTAAGATTGCGAGTTGCGACAAGCACCTTCGGGAACAGGCCTTGGTCATAGCGTTGTGGTCACTTGGGAGTCATAGAGCTCATGCCTAGTGTTGTTCGTGCAGGAGAACTTCCGAAGAACCTGTGGATCGATTGAATTGAGATTTCAGCAAGGAATCGAAGGAGCCGCTTTGGCTCATAAAAGAAACTGAACGATCCTTAAGACTGGGAGGTCGCGCAGAGACTCTGTCGAGGCAGAGGAGGCATCTGCAGCCTGTACTAAGCCCGTAGGATTTCGGGGATTCTGTCCCTCGAGAAAAGGTGAAAAATTTATTATGCCAGAGTGGGTATGTGACAGATACCTTCTTCAAAAGCCTAAAATCTGTGTCCACCACCCCTCTTTTTGGTTGAGTACAGGGGTCAAGGTCTACCTAATTAGGGACAACAATGTTACTATACAACTTGAAATAAATGTATCGTATGTTAGACACATTTTTATCAACACTTTTGAGGTAAATAACCATTGATTCCCCTATTTTTTTAAGGAATATTGTCACACAATGAAGGAACAAAAGGGTTTATTTTATTTAAGATTAATGACAATGTACATTTCTACTGCCCACTAATTACAGGTTAATCAAAGATAAATTTCTTCTGAGTGATAATGTCTTTCCCGATAATTGTGTAGAGGAAAATAAAATGATGAAAATGTTGGCTGTTGAGTACATATCATACCATCCATGTCTAAATGATTGTATTCTATACAAAACCAAATATGTATACAAAGATATATGTCTAGAATTTGGGCATGACATGTACCCTAAATTAAAATAAAAAGAGGGTAATACACATGGTCCTCCTCATAAGATATTGAGGCACATGCCTATAATTCTAAAGATTCAAAGGTTCTTTCATTGAAAACAATTAACCATGTTGCAGGGGTGGCATGCCTCACATAGAAGTGAGCCAAGAGTTATGTGAAACCTAACAGATTCAATAACCATGAAGCATTTAGAGGATGCATGGCCTGATAAATTCAAGGATGAATTACAAATCCTACAATTCATCATAGCTATAGATGGAGTTAACTTTCATTCCCTCCCAAAAACTAACTATTTTGTTTGGCCATTGGCAGTGATTAATAACAATCCCCCCCCCCCCATGGTTTTCCATGAAGAATGAACATCTTATGATGACTCTTATAGTCATGCGTAGAAGAAAAGTGAAGATAATCAATGTCTACCTCAAACCATTGATCGATGAATTTAAGAAATTATGGGAAGGGATACATGTATATGATGTTTCAAGATCCATCCCAATGGAGAGGTATTTTACGTTGTATGGGATATGTGAATACACCACGTGTGATTATATAGAACTACGAGTTTTCTCTAGTAAGCATGTTGATTTATTTGTTTATATATGTAATGTTATTTGTCATACTTCATTTGGTGCATCTATATTTTTGACACTAACATGCTCTATATACGATAACATTGTGAGTCTTGTAACACAATGGTATTATTATTGTAAATGTTGTGGACCTTCTATGAAGGATAGGTGATCCAAACACCTAAAAAAGCCAGTGTATGAATGCTCAAGGGTATTCCTCCCATAAGACCACCCTTATAGAAGAGTTGCATCATAGTTCAATGGTAAACCAAAGAGTGTTAGAATATTGAGACATATGAATAAAGTACATACAATAATATTAAATAGAATAACCTTACTAGTCTATCTTCCTATCCATATAACAACAACATTTAATCATAATAAGAAAGATAAAAGAGAAAATGAGTACACTAGATATATGTGGTAAAACTACAAAATGGACAACAAAATGGGGTGGTAAAACTACAAAATGGACTACAAAATGGGGAAATATCCACGAGAAGGTATTGTCTTCTTTATTATTTAGAAATATCCAATCTTACACTTGAGCTACCACACATCACACTCCATATTCACATCATTCCAATGTATATGATCACTATGTGATACTTCATTTGAATGTATCTCATGGATCTCTCTTACCTCTATTATATACCAATATGCATGGAGGAACTACATCCCAAAATACATGTGGGATAAAGGAAATTTCACCTCTTTATATAATGAATGGTAACAAGAGTATATTACTTCATAATGCATGTGGGATAAATATTTTACATAAGAGTAGACATTATTACCTTATAAATTAATACATCCCAACAATACTACACAAGTTATAATTACATATTCCAACACTCCCCCTTAATGATGACTAGGGAGAAGGAACACTTATGGTGTGAGATGGAATTACAATACCTTCCAACATTCCCTACAAGAATAAGAAAGATAATACCTTCCAGATTAATATGGTATTACATTAACATCCTCCCTTAATGGAAACTTCCAAAATTTTCCATAACACGTGAATAAGAAAACACTTCGCCTCATGGATTTGATAAAGATCACAATCACTTCTCACTAAATCATGAAATTGTTCCTGAACCAAGTTGTATGATGAACTCTTGCAGAAAACCACAACAGTGTAGGGAAACCTCAAATGGCCAATACAATAGACCATGTGGCTAGAAGACAATAATAACAACCATAACTAAACTAATAGTTAAAATAACTCTTGCAGAACACCACAATAGTGTATAGGAACCTCAGATGATCAATACAACATAAAACGTGGCAAGTAGATAGTTTTCCCAACCAAGCTGATAGGTGTAATAATACTACAATAGATCATATTATGAATACAGGAACCCCATATCTATACATCGAAATGTTTCCAACAAACAATCTTCACAACCAAAGAACGCTACTGAAGATTACATTGAAAATACAAGACCCTAATGGCCGATCCATAAAAAAATGAGCCCTGCAGATAATCATCATGACTTTACAGTAGAAGATGGAATTTCATTACATTAGATTATTATTGGAATGTGGTGATTTCAAATGAAATTTCATTACATTACCTTAAATTCCCCTTGATTACAACTTAAAAAATCTTAGATAAAGTGGAAAATATTTGTAAACTTTGCTGCCGTCAAGGATAAACTGAAGAGAGGAACAATGTAGGAAGCCATTACAACTACAATCAGATCCTCAATAA
The DNA here is from genome assembly GCA_009831015.1 of Picea engelmannii. NCBI lineage: Eukaryota > Viridiplantae > Streptophyta > Pinopsida > Pinales > Pinaceae > Picea > Picea engelmannii. The sequence goes on from ML805545.1 coordinate 215,708, forward strand.
CGTGAAAGAAGAAGACACTTGCAATTGTCATGAATCAATGTTGAATGACAATATTAATATGCTTAGAAATTAAATATAGGAACAATGTGTAGAACCAAGCTATCCCACAACTCTTCACAAAAAAACCTCGTGGAGAAAGTGAAGCAAATAGAAAGACAATTTGCGCAAAAGAATTTGAAATAATAAAGAATATAATGATCATGATAAGCCCATAAAAAATGAAATTGATTTTATACAACAAGGGTCAACAACAACATATAAATAGAGAGCAAAATATGATCAAAATAAAAAATTATATCACTTAAAAAATATAACATTAAGAAACTAAGCATGAAGCATTGGATGGTTTCTTGCTGTCACCATGATGAAATTCTAGAGATAAATGCTCCTAAAAATGTCAAAAAATATCTTCCACACTGGTAGGTTAGTGACAATAAAAAATCAAGAACAAAAGATGATCCTTGTAAACGTGATGGAAAAACTGAGAGACTAAACCCTAATGCAAAAAGACTAGAATAAACATAATTGTTCTTACCTGTGATGAATGCTATAAGTAACTGTTGAATTTTTATATGAGATGATGTGTGAGATCAATCGAATATTACAATTATGAATGTGCCATATATAAATAACATATGGTGACCATCCATGAAAATATGCTTCCCTTGGATAATAAATAACTACTTATTTATTATATATATTTATACCTTATATTATATAAATAATATTATTTAATAATTAATAGTTATTAATATGTCATAATGTCTTCTCGATGTTGTCCAAACATCAACACTCCCTCTCAATGAGGGAGACATTCTGCATCATGCCAAGATTCTCTTTGAAGTATACAAACTTTGATCTAGACTCATGACACATGTCTGTCAGTCCTGGGAGATGCTTCTCTCCCACATGAACAGAGGGGAAACTCAGGGGGAAAACCATTCATCTTGATGAGGTCACCATCTATGGCACGGGAGAATGTCAGTCCTGGACCATTTTCTGCAGAAAATGTCTGTCCATGATGCATCAACAATTTTTCCAACTTGGACCATTCTCCACAGGGAGAATGTTAGTCCAAAAACAAACTGACTATCCATCAACACCCCCTATCAACCGAGGGAGTAATCTCCACAATCCCCAACTTTTCCCTGAAGTATACAAACTTCCCTTTGTATAAGGGCTTCATCAGAATATCTACTATCTACTCATCGATGGATTTGTACTGGAGCTTCACTTCTCCCTTATGGAATTTATCATGGATGTAGTAGTACTTGATATTAATGTGCTTCAACTTGTCATGGAACAACTTTGATTATCACAGTATATCCCCATCGAATCTAGCGCTTGGTCAAATATTCTAGAAACCAGCTTACAGAGCCATACTACTATACAAGCATCTCAAGCTACAATATACTCTGCCTCTGTAGTGCTGAGTGTGACCGAATTTTTCTTCCTGCTAGCCCAAGATATCATAGCAGAGACAAAATTGAAACATAGACCATGTTTTTGTAGTCAAAGGTTTGTCCAAAATTTTTCAGAGTCATGTCTTGATATTTATAAAGTCAAAACTTTCCTGACTAAGTCACAGTTGGTGTGTCAAAGTTTATGAGGTCAATGACCAAATAAATAATGGTTTGAAATGTCATGTAAGGGGTTTGACCATAAGTTGGTAGAAGGGTGTAATGTTCATCATGTTTAAATTGTAAAGGTCTACTTTCCTAAGTTTCGAGCCATGTCGAAAAAGTGGAATTTAGGTACCAAGGTCGAATCAAGTGGTTAGGATAAAGGTTATGTCAAAATATATTATGTGTCATCATTACCTAATCATGAAGTCAAAAAAGTGAACAATCATGGCACTCCATATAATTTGTACCATTACACACTTCAAAGGAGTACCCGTTGTGTGAGTTCACTGCGCAAACCTTTAACCTTCCTTAAAACATCTCGTCGCTATGGATTTTCCGTCCCTTTTCATAATTTCATTCCTTATCTGTTCAAGCATAAATATTGGTCACCCTTCATGTTTCTCCATCACTTTCAAAACTTCTGCATCATCCATATCTTTTCTAGTAAGCTCCGAAGCCTTTTGTTACGTAAATTTGCTAATTTGATTTTGCTGCGTATCCTCCATCGCTTCCAGTCATTGTTCAAGAGTTTTCCTTGGAGCCCGTTGCAAATTAGATTCTGAAACGAGTTTGTTTTTCACACAGTCAACCTTATTCCTTCTGAGCTAAATTCTTATTACCTACTCCTATGCCAAGTTTTTGCCAATGTTTGTCACTATGCCGAGATTTCTGTTGCACCAAAGTTTTCCGTTGCTATTTACTGCTGCGCTGAGTTTTCCACTGCACCAAAATTCTGCTGTGCCAAAGTTTTCCATTGATGTTTACTGCTGCGCTGAGTTTCCCATTGTGCCGAATTTTCTGCCACTGATTTGTTTTTCCCGCAAAGTTTCTTGTTGCTACCTTTTCTTGTGCATTGTGCAAAATTTATTATTCTTATTTTCTTCACAGAGAGGATATTGCAATCTATTGCTGCAGGCATGAAATTGACATCTACCAACATCATGGAAAATCCTCAAAGTAAAAGAAAGAATGAAAGAAGCGGGAAGGTTGTGAGGTTTGAACCACATGATTTAAAGTTAATAAATGCATACCGACGATCAAAGTGTCCTTTGAACTATGCATACGTTTTTGTGAAAAGATTCAAGGATATAATGTGAAACTAAATACATAGTTTGCCCTTAATTTTACTAGTGTCAGTGCAACTATTGCAGGGATCACTTTTCAAGTGACAGAGGAAACTATATCAGCTGCGACGGAGATCCCTATGCAGGGAGAAAAATGGTTAAAGGTATGCCATTAGATACTTCATGTTATATTGATTTCATCAAGTCTAAATATAGAAATCGGAAAATTGGAGCCAACATTCCCAATGAGTATCTTCTGGAACCTTTTGAGAAACTTCTAAAGATAATCAGGAAGTACTTCACTTGTGAGGGAAGATTCAACAAGGTGCATCAATATCACATCATGCTTCTGATTCATTTCATAGGGATAAGTCCTTTAAACTTACATTTCTTCATATGTCGAAGCCTAGGAAATATGGTAGACAATGTCCAAGCCAACGTTGACCAGCCAGAGAAAAACCTATTCCATTTCTCCCTGATTAAGATGTTGGTGGTTGACAAGCTTGGAAATTTAAACAGGGATTGGAATTCCTTCCTGATTTCAACAAACATTCTCGGAGACCCTAAAGGAGATATTCCTTATCTGCTAAGAAATTGACACTTCATAGTTCATAGGTGAGAGTAGGAGATGTCACTGAAAGGAGAAAAGGAAAATAAATTGAAGATTCATCAATTAGTCAGCCAACATACAAGAAGAGAAGAAAACTAATATTCATTGACGAAACTGAGGAGACCCAAGCTCCCAGTAAACCATAAACCAAGTCCTCTGCCAGGAGATTTCCCATACCCACAATTCATTTAGGGCTTGTTGAATGTGCAACCCAGGAGATTGATGAAAAGCAAGATGAACCAGGTGAGGAAGATGTAGATATTAAAGAGGTGAAAAAAGAACTAAATAAAGCTCAACATGCTATAGCCCAATTCTATCAAGAGAACAAGGAATTGAAGAGGAAACTAGTAGAAATAATTCTTGAAACACGAGCATCACAGAGTCAAGCATGTCATAGATCTCCTACCTCACCAACATGAGGAGAAAATAATATAAATTGGCTGAAAAAGAAACTAAGAGAGGCTCAAGATGTGATCATTGAGATCAGGGAGGAAAAAAGGATATTAGAGGAAAGAATCATAGAAAATTTCAAGGAATGTAGACCAACTATTGATGATGCAAGTGAAACTCTCTCTGATGCTTAATCAAAATTGAAAAGAAATGCGGCTTTATTGAGACAGGTGAGGAGTTTAAAGAGACACAATATGTCATTAAGAAGGAAAAACAGGGACTTACGATTGCAAGTGAGTTTGGACAAGGAATATACATATAGAATGAATTATCCCATCCTTTTATACCAACTGGATTCACGCATGCAACCTCAACATGAAGATCTGTAGCGCGAAATTGCTGTGCAGATTTCACAGCCAACAATTGCGCAATAAAAACCAGAATTTACCATGCAATAGTGACTGTGTTTTCCAATGATACACACGATGATTCATCACAACCTTATGGTTGAAATTTTCTTAATAATTTATGATTGTAAATAACATCTCGGATTGGTTACAATTGCCAAACTGGCTTTCCTATTTTTGGTAAATTTTGTAGAGGTTGTTGTTCTCTTTGAAAACAACCAGATCCATAACTCTAGGAGTTAGTAGTTCAAATCCTAGAAGCTAAGTGTAGCTTTATTTTCTATAAATAGGGACTATTTTGATGTAAAAAAGGGGGCGCGTGGGAAGAAGTATAAACATTTTGATCCCTAATGTAATTTATGAATCTAAAGAAATACAAATGCAAAAGTCCTAAATTTCTTAAGAAACAGATTCTAATGGTGGTGACATAAAGCTTGTACCTTTCTTTGTATGTATTTCCTGTGTACTTATATTCATTTGCACTTTTCTTCTCTTTAAATTGATAAATTTAAAAGTCCAGAATTCATCTAATGGTGCTCTAGAATGAACCAACTTAAATTATGTCTATGTTCTCCACTATGATCAGAATTCATCCATTATGGTGCTATGATTCTGTTGTATGTTTATTTTCTTCTTTCACTCTACATGATCAAACTAAACACTGAAGTTCATCACCTTACTTATCCTTTGTTCCTCTAAGGAATTCTATTTACCAAGCATTGTTTTCTTTTTTTCCGGAGGTTGACTCCATAACCCTAAAAACACTATCTTTTGTTAGCAGACCTTGAAAAATTATCTTAAAATTCTAAATCTAGCCATATTTTTAAAGCAACTTGTCTATCATAGATCAAGTCTGAGAGAGAGCCCTCTCTAGATTGGAAATCATAGTTTCCAGTCTTAAAGTTGGTTTTTAGGTTACCTTTGTAGATTGTTTCTTCAACCCAACAATTTACTTAGCGTTAACACACCAGAAGTACTCTTTCTGTCACTTTCACTCCCTACCCAATGAGAATATGTATATCCTTGCAATTGTACATCACTGTTTGAGACATATCTTAAACCATAATTTAGCGTGCCATGCAAATATCTCAAAATGTGCTTTGCGACTATCCAATGCTCATGTATTGATTCCACTTAGAACTGGCTCAACGTGTTCACAACAAAGAAAATTTATGTCCTAGTATTAACCAAATACATCAAAGAACTAATCAATTGTCAGTACATAGATGGATCCACCAAATCTGATTTAGAGTCTCTCGGTTTCTTCAAGTTTTTCACCATGGGAGTGGTCATGGACTTGCATTCCATCATCCCAAATCTTTTAAGGATCATGATAACATACTTTCCTTGACCAAGGAAGATCTCACTTGGATTATGCCATACTTCTAATCCAAAATAGTAATGCATTAAACCAAGATCCTTCATTTCAAACTCATAGGTCAATTCCCTTTTACAATGATCAATGATATTCTTTGCTCTTGGTGACTGGAGAGAATGTCTCCTCATAGTCCATTCCCTCTTTCTAGGAGAATCCTGGTCCAAAAAGACTACTGACACACCAACCATGCTTTTGTTCCCTATGTATTTGAAGGATCTTCACTCTAAATGAGAATAAAGACAAGGAGAACCACCATTCCAATGAAAACGATGAAAGTGGGTAAACTGGAATCATGTTGTTTCTTAGTTGTCCGGAATGTAAAGAGAGTAAGGCTCAACACAATGACAATAATTAGAATAGTTGATTCCATTATCGACCTCCCATTTGTAAGAGAACAAAGAGATTCAAATATACAAAGTCAATTCACAAGAAGTCAATTATCTTCAATGTGCTAACAATTCTCAACTAGGTTGAGAATACTCATTCCTATGTGCAAGCAACACACAAAATTCTCATTCTCCAAGGCAAGGAACATATAAGTAAAGAATGCCTTCAAAATTTGAACTCTGGTTCACCAACTATCATGCGAATAGTTCTTATCAAGTTGAATATCCCCCATACTAGATGGTTTGATCATGGTGACAGTCTCAACTCAAATGGGGCCTCACATTGGAGGTTCCAATAGCTCGCAACATATGAAACTCCATATCTAATGTAGTTGGATTGGGAACTCAACTCTAGATTGACCGACGTGTCTTCCATTACTACACACAGATCTGGCAATCACAAATAACTCAACAAAAGTATCATTAGTCACACAATGGACAACACTATTTTTCGTTCACTACCTAGCTTTCATGTGCCTATATTTCCTCTTCACAATGGCTTCACTATATTCAAGCCCCTCGATTTTAACCATGGCAATGGTCATGACTATATCTTCTCCCAACTATTGAAAAATTTCAAATACAAGAAGAATGGGAATGTCAACAACCTCTAGTACTCTGAGGATAGGTGGAAAATGGGAAAAGCTTTCAAATTTCACAACGAATCTCTGTATGGATGCAGATGACCTAAGATCAAGTTACTATACAATGATTTCTATTCCTGTGGTATCTCTCTAGATCTAATATTTCACATCCTTGGCTGGAATTATAATCTATTCTCCTTGTTTAGCCAACAGTCTCATAGTCTCAACACCAATATCATAATTCACGCCTCTGATAATTGCGGTCACTGAATTGAGACAACAATGTGCAGTGACATCCTCATTTATATGCTTAGTTTTAACTGAAATAGGAAGTTCTCTACTATATTCCACCTATCATTTCATGAAATGAAGGAAAAAAAAAACTTATGTCCATGTTAATCATAATGAAGATTCATTCCATTTCAAATTCCACCTTGCATGCAATCAATACATATCACATGATTCAATACTTAGGTCCATTTGGCTCAGATCAATATAGATCCAAATCTGATCATGATCGCCTTTATTTCACTGGTAAGCTACAAACGTGGCTCTATTTCCTATATGTTTTTCAAATTGACCTCTCAGGCTGTTCAATCTCTCATGCAAATAATTGTTCATTCTTTATCTATTTGTTGCATTCCTTTCTTGTTGCGTTCTTAGATTCATTTTAGCAGATCACATCAAATGACGGACAAACCAAAAACTCAAGCAATCTACCATAATCTCTGCATGTCCTTGGGCTCTCCCGCGAGGGAGTCATGCCCATACCTGATCTAATATCATGTTGAATTTTTATATGAGATGATATGTGAGACTAATCAAATATTACAATGATGAATGTGCCATATATAAATAACATATGGTGACCATCCATGAAAGGATGTGTCCCTTGGATAATAAATAACTACTTATTTATTATATATATTTATACCTTATATTATAAATATATTATATAAAAAATATTATTTAATAATTAATATTATGCAAAGAGGTAGATCATCCCACAAAACCTTGGATTTTCCCTCAACAAGCAAATAGGCCCAGATTAACCCATGAGAAAACAAAACAACCCGTCAAATTGACCAATCGCTACAAAATTTGGCCATACATCTTGCATATGAAGGGAAACACATGGTTGCACATGTAAAAACGACCCCAACAACTAAAAATTCACTCCCACTGCAAATTGAACTCTTATATTAGAAAATAGACCTTCTGCAATAGACAATTGGCCCTCCTAAGAGACGAATTGAACCTCTGATGAGAAAATTGACCTGAAGACCTTCAAATTTTCCAAAACAAAAGGAGTATGTACAACAAAAAATGAATCCATATGGTTTGTGTAAAGACAAGTGATAGACTATATGTACAGGAAATGAAATACTACACCCCACAAACAAATTTCACCCAAAATGGCCTCTCGGATCAAAATCTATTATCTTCGAAAGAACGAGCTAGGTTTGGTAAAAAACTAGACTTGGTAAAAAAAATAGGTTTGGTAAACTACCAAACCTAAAAGTTAGCCCAAAAAATTTTAGTTTTAAAAAGGAAAAATTTCTTAGGCGGATACTCGATATCAACTCATTTCTTTATTATGGAGACAATGGCTCGATATCAACTCATTTCTTTATTATAAAGACAATGGCAGGGTCATATTTTAAAAGAGAATGCACATAAATGTGAGGAATATGAAAAACAAGGGTTAGTGTTTTGAGAAAAACAAAGATTAATCTTGTAGAAAAATGCCAAGATCTCAAGAGAAGTCTTAATGACTACTAGATTTGACAAAAAAAATACAAAATAAGGAGATCCTAAGAAAATATGTTTCCATGTAAAACATTTAACAAAAAATCACTAAAGTTGGTATTGTCTTCTTTATTCTTAAAAAATATCCAATCTTATACTTGAGCTCCCACACATCACAGTCCATCTTCACATCGTTCTAATGTATATGATCAATATGTGAGAATTCATTTCAATGTCCCTCATGGGTCTCTCTTACCTCTATTATATACCAATAGGTATAGAGGAATTACATCCCAAAATACATGTGGGATAAATGTAAGTTCATCACTTTATATAATGAATGGTAGCAAGAGTATATTTTTTCATGATGTATGTGGGATAACTATTTTACATAAGAGTAGACATTATTACATTCCAACAATACCACATAAGTCATCATTACATATTCCAACACCCCCCCTTAATGATGACTAGGGAGAAGGAACACTTATGGATGAAGATGACATTACAATACCTTCCAATATTCCTTGGAAGAATAAGAAAGACAATTCCTTCCATGGTAATATGGAATTATATAATCAGATAGAACCTAGAGACCTGAAATAATGAAACCAACATATTTGATTAGGGCATATAACATAGAGAAGGAAACAAAAATAATATAATTTTTTTATTCAAGTGGGGAACTTGTGTTTGATGATCTTGAATTTTTTGACAACTATGTTGAGAAAATTCCCATTAGGATGAAAAGGAAATTTTTATTTTATGAGATTCCATATTGGGAGCATATTATGATTGGCCACTTACTAGATCCCATGCATATGTTAAAAAATGTTTCCTCTTCTTTATGGAGGAACATATCATCGAATAAAAGTGACACATTGACTGTTAGGAGATATATTATTGCTTCAAATACTAAAAAGTGACATTAGCAAAGAAAATAAACTAGAGGAGAGGTTGATTCCTCTTGGTCTTTTAATGAAGGTGACGTCCCATGGATTTTGAAGAAAGATGATATTTCCATGGCAAGGGATGCTATATTGGGTGTGAAGGAACATTCTTTATATGGGTTGACTCTACATTGTTTCTTCACTATAGAAGGGAATTTGTCGGGGTTGAAATCACATGACCATCTGAAACTTTTAGGGGTATGTATGTTGAATACATGATTCTTCTTCTATACTTATGGTAAAAATATTCCATGCACTTACAATTTTATGGAAATAAATTATGTGTGTCTTTATTTTGTAGTGTCATTATCCTTTGCTCGTGCATGGTTGTGTGAACCTTGACTTCCTCGAGGTTCTGTGACGTGCCATATCAAAATTATCTGCATTTTCACATTGGATCACATCAAAGGAGATTTAGATGGCTAGCATTCCGCGGTGGCATCGAGAGATAGTTGAGATTGTTTGCATGTTTGATAAAGAACTTCCCACAAGTTTTATGGTCTTCCAAGTCCATATTCTAATTCACCTACTTAATGAGTTTGAATTACGTGGGGTGCTCTCATGTCATTGGATGTTCTTCTTAGAGAGGTACATGAAAACATCGAAGGGGTTTGTTTGATAAAGGGAAAAACCAGAGGGCTCTATGGTAGAGGGGTACATAATATTTGAGTCATTTTCTTATGCCAGTGAGTACATCAAACAAGTTGATGACATATCATGGGTATTTTTTTAGGATGACCATCAAGATGAGGACAAAAGGGAAGGGGATCTACTCCAAACTAATGGAAAAAGGTGCTTGATAAAGAGTAAGTCACTTATATTTTGTTAATTTAGTATAAAGAAATTGTTTACATCGAATTCTATAATATATGTTTGATTTGATGCTATTCATTTTGAATTATTCTATAAATCAACAAATTTAGAAATTGATTCCATCAATAAATTCGTTCTTTAAGTTGATAATATATATTTGATCTCATGCTATTCGTTTTGAATTTTTGTATACATCAACAAATTTGGAATTTGATGCCATCAATAAATCCGTTCTTTACAACACAGAGACAATGTGAGCATGGGTTGCACTATATGAAGAGAAAATAAGGACATGGGATAGTTATATGAAATAATTCAGGCAATCGGATGTTAGAAGCATGCCTTATCCTGATCATTTAAAACAAAACATGACAAAAATATGTCCTAACAGTTGGGTGGTTGAAAAAATATAAGAGAAATATGCAGTGTCCGATCGTAACCCATGTGCCATGTGGAGAAGATTTGGATGCACTAAACATAGGGATTGGATGCAACTACTCTATAATACCCTCTTTGAGTGCCACATTCTATTTATAATGTTGCACATTTGAATTTACATGAATTGTGCTTTTATTAATTCTTGGGTTATTAGACATATGGCATCATCCTTTGTTAAAAATTTTACAGGTGCATTTGTTCCCATTTATGTGGGCATATGGACATCAATATTGCATTGAGTATGCTAATGATGGACATACCACACACAATTATGGAGTGGAGGTCAATTTAGACCAATCTAGTCATGCTAACCACCATGATCAAAACCTAATAGAGGGGAAGTTAGGTTACATTGGAAAGATACAAGAGATCATTCAAGTGGAATTCTCATCATTTCAAGGTGTTATTTTTTGTTGCAAGTGGCGGGATACTTTTGTCTGAAGAAATGTAAAGGATGATTGTGATAGTGGGATAATATGTATTAACTCTAAAAAAGTGTGGGTTGAAACTAAGGAGCCTTATATTTTCCAAAAACATTGCAATCGAGTGTTTTTTTACCCAGATGTCTTGGATGGGGATTGGCGGTTCGTATTAAGACATGATAAAAGCTATACAAATGTTTTTTATAATAAAAATGTTACAATGCCAAGCGAGGAATATAATCAGGGTGATAACAACAAAGAATTTGCAAATGCTTTGTTTCAACATTTATATTGTGGATGTGTCATTTTATCATGGGTATATATAATGACCAATTTTGTGTTTTTTCTTCATTTTATAATTGTGTTGGATATGAAAAGTTAGCAACCATTTACAACCACCATATTGAAAATACATTAAATAGTAAAAGACGGTATCACGGTTGGATAATATGCTCTAATACATTGTTAGGTAGAATAAGAAACACAATACCTTCCATAGTAACACATTCCAACACTCCCCCTTAATGACAACTTCTAGAATTTCCCATAATATGCAAATAAGAACACACTTTGCCTCATGGATTTGATTAAGATAACAATCACTTCTCATTGAATCATGAAATTGTGTTTGAAACAAGTTGTATGATGAAATCTTGTAGAACACCACAACAGTGTACATAAACCTCAAATGGCCAATACATTGAAACAAGTGGCTAGTAGAAAATCATCACAACCATAACTCAAATGATATCTAAAAAAACTCTTGCAGAACACCACAATAGTGTACATAAACTTCAGATGGACAATACACCATAACATCTGTAAAAGAAAACAATTGTACCAACCAAGCTGGAATGTGCAAAAATAATGTTGTAGACCGTATTATGAATACAAGAAACCCAAATCTATACACATAAATGTTTCCAACAATCAATATTCAAAACCAAATAACTCTACTAAAGATTACATTGTGAACACACGACCCCAATGGTCTATCCATTGAAAAAATATCCCCATAGATAATAATCATGACTTTACAATAGAAGATGAAACTTCATTACATTACATTATTATTCGAATATGATGATATGAAATAGAATTTCATTACATTACATTACATTCCCCTTGATTACAACTTCAAACATCCCAGATAAAGTGATAAATAGTTTCAAACTTTGATTATGTCAAGGATAAGATGAAGAGAGGAACAATGTAGGAAGTCATTACAACTGCAATAAAATACTCAATAAAGTGTAAGAAGAAGACACTTGGAATTGTCAAGAGTCAATGTTGAATTATAATATCAATATGCTTAGAAACTCAATATAGGAACAATCTGCAAAACCAAGCTATCCCACAATGATTCTCAAAAAAACCCGTGGAGAAAGTGAAGCAAATAGAGAGATAATATGCACACAATAATTTCCAAGAGTAAATCATATAATGATCATGATAATCCCATTAAAAAATATGAAATATATTTTACACAACAACAGTCAACAACAACATATAAATATAGAACAAAATATGATAAAAACAAATCACTTGAAAAATCTAGTCATTAAACAACTAAGCCTTAAGCATTGGATGCTTTCTTCCTGTTACCATGATAAAATTGTAGAGATTCGTGCTCCTGAAAATGTAAAAACATATCTTCCACACCGGTGTAAATATGTTGAACCTACACAAAATAGATCTAGCTGGGAATTGACATACACAATTGCAGAGAAAATAGAAGAAAAAAGAAGCAGGAGAGAAAGAATGGAAGAATTCTCATTAACCAAATGAATGAATGATAATTTACACATGATATACTCTGTATAACTCAACCAATGCATACTGGAGGAGAATCCAATGTGCCATAGTGGTGGTCTATAGTTATATGGACACACACCAACATTTATGGGAGTAAACTGCCACCTAGTTTAGTCTCTTGGGTAGTTACAGGAGTGAACTACCACCTAGCTGAGTTAAATAGTATATCAGTCTTCAGTGGACTGATTGAAATAGAGTGAAGTGAGGAGGATATTAGGGAATCATGGGTAATGTGCTAGAATGGTGATGATCCCAAGGTAAATGTGCATTAGCTCGTGATGATCCCAATGCTGCATGGTGATAATCCCAATGTAGCATATAGAATCCACTCAACTAATGAAACCGAAGAGAATATTCTCCCTAGAGGAATATTCTTCCTAAAATATAGGAGACTAAATCATGAGTAATAAACATAGGAAAAACCTTAGGAAAAATAAATCCTAGATGTGTGTGAATTAACTCCAACACCCCCCCTAAACATCACTATGGTGAAAATAAAGAATGGGTCCTAGGAACGAGGCCATGTTAGGTACCCAAATAGAAAATATACACTAAAATAAAGTGAGGAAAGAGGGAAAACCTCATGGGAAACCCCCTCCTCAAGGTACAATGTATGTAAAAAGAAAAACTGACAGTTGCTAGGCAACTGTGTCCTTCCCTCCAAGACAACTGCACAAAGAATGGAAGTTCTGCTCAGTGAAGATGTTTGCAGTCTATTCTGCTGAAGGACATAAATTTGGGTCGATGATCCCCTCATTGTTACAGGTATGAAATAACTGAGAGGGGGGGGGTGAATCAGTTATTGTAAATTATTAACAATTTCTCTCAATTTTTACTTCGAATCATTAATCTTAGTGACAGTAAGTCTTTACTGTGAAAACCAGTGTTGTAACCATAAA